>LPNX010009603.1:84038-200342 GCA_001517045.1 Pseudotsuga menziesii | reverse complement strand
ATTATTATGAAATTAATTAGGTGGAAAATAAGTTTCCATTAACAGGAGGGCCACTTGGGCAAGCCAACTTGCCAAGAGAAAATTAGAAACTGTATGACAAAATCAACCAGAAAAGAAAAGGGAAAGTGCCAAAATATATGACAAAAGCATTCAAATACAAAAGAGGCAACAATTGACAAAGGAGGGTGCAGTTTCCTTTTTGGAGTTCAGTCATAAAAATAGGAAAGCCAAGAAAAGCTGTCATAGGGAAAATTAGCAACTATGCTTCAAGGAAAGCAAAGTTTCCAAATTGGATGAATATGGATGAAAGGGAAACATCTTTATTGTCTAATGCATGCTAATTTACTCAAGGAGGGTGAATTTGTGGCTAGGGTTAGGGTTTAGCAAGTGGTAACTTGCTTAACAAGTGATTGACTTGCTCAACAAGTCACCCAGGTTTATTTAAAGGAAATTGGAGCTCCATTTCTCAGTTTGGATGATTTGATATTGTGGTTATGCTATGTGAGCATACTCTCTGAGTGTTGTGCCTCAGAACATTGGGTGATGGTCCCCAAACCCCTCCTCCCTTCTCTTCTATTCCCCTTTCTATCTATTGCAGGTATGGAGCGCTAATGTCAGCCATTGAAGCTTATTACAGAAGTTATTACATCCTCCATCAATTTCAGGTCGAAATCTAGTGAAGCCCATGCTTCACCTATGTTCACAGCCCCTTTGCTGGTCAAGATTCGGGCCCCCTGCCCCTTAATTTTGGAAGCCTTTTGTAATGGTCAGTGAATAATGTTATTTCTATTCTGTAGTGTCAGTATACTATGAAAATTACATTTATCAGGTCGAGATATCTCAGACCCTAAATAATATCATCTCAGTTTCATTAAAAGATCCTATTTTATCACTGTATGGGGGGGAATTGAGTGAATATGAGTTTTGTAATGAAAATTCCATGATGGGAAAGGGATTGAAATAAATTTTCATGTTCAGAGAGCCAATATTTATCTCTGTTATAAATCTCATGTTTCACATAATTTAATTTGAGGTGATTTAATAGTCCTTTTAAGACCCTAGCTAGATTACTAGTTTTTAATAACTAGTTTTATTGAAATTGATGCAAAATAGGTTCTGTAAACTCAAACTGAGCTCTGTAAGTTCCTGTAGGTCAGTAACAGGAATAATTTCCCATATCAACCTCCAGAACTATTTTTTGTTTGTGTCATACCACCCTTTTTCATCCTCCTCTGCGCAGGGTTCTCCTTGGCCAAAACTGCCAAAAATCCCAAATTCAACCGAAACTTGTTAGAACTTTCCAAAACATCAATGAAATGTATAAATAATTTATTAATGTTATATTAATGCTGAAATAAACCTCTGAAAGCTTCCAGAATCCCCTGGTTGAAACAGACCGAACTACTCTCCTTAGTTGCACGGTTTGGCTGCCCAGAAGCGTGGTAGTACGTTTCCGCAGTGCGGATTCTGAACCCTAAATGGAACCAGATATAAATGTGTTAGGGGAGAGGAAATTCAATGTCTGATTGTCTTTGTTTGCTGCTCGCTGCTCACTCCTTTTGTCTGCAAAATTTCCCAGAATAAACCCTTTATTTTCCTAGTCAGAGGAGTCATTGCGTAAACTATTTCCAGTTCAGAAATTTTAATACAATTAACAGAATTGGAGAGCTTTCAGGTCTGTACACTATAATTGGAACATTACACAAACAAACACCCTTCCTGCAAGTATAAAGTGAATGGGAAACCTTTGGGGAGTAATCCCTCTCCATCTCACAAGACTGTTTCTGAGTGGCTAATGATGAAATGGTAAATACAGCTTTGTTTTGTTCTGTAATGTTAGACACTGATTGCAATCTCACTTTTTTTAAAGAACAATGATTTTTAAATAAAAGTGACTAATATATACTTTGTAACTGATCCTCTCGTATTCAGTTATTTCATGTTTCATGCAAATGCATGTTGTTTTACGGATAACTGTGGCATTACTAAGACATATCTTACCATGATCATGCTGCGGGTTCATCTCTCACCAAGAAGAATTAGCTGTAGGAAGACAGTTTGGCAACAATAAATCCACACCATGCCTAAGAAGAGCGGAAAGAAGAATCCTAAGGCCACTGAGGTTGACTCAAATGTGGATATTATCTCCAAGACTGAGATCATATTCGAAGACACTAAATCCATCAAAGCAGATGAACAGGATTTTAAATGATGTAAAATATATCATATGATCAGAGACCATGAATGTATCTAATGTGGGCCCGGATGATATGCCCTTATATGAAAATATAAGAAAATCAAGCACTATTAAGGTAGCTACACACCTAGAACTGTTCCCATGTGCTGAAATCATCAGATGGATTCTACCTCGGAAAAACGCTACCACGATGATTATTTACAGCATAGAAGGGGAATCTTTTGGTTCTTTTACTTCAGCCTACATAACATCAGCATGAAAATGCCAACCCCAAAAGTTATGATGACTAATGAATGGTTAAAAAAAGTGGGATTGGATATTGTGGAATGTGGAAAAAGAATGGTGGTAACAGGAAGACAAATGCACTAGAAGGCATCTGGTCAATATGAGTCTACAAGCTTACACTCCAATTATGGATTCATATCCTTAATGTTGAACATGATTTTTGTCTTGACAAATTAGATATTGTATAAATTAAGTTGCATCCCATTAATATACAATGTGGCCTTTGAAGGAACCATGAGTCAATTGGGAAGATATTGTATCAAGTAGCTTATCATGATGTATAATTTCTGCATAGGGAGGGATCACTTAGAGAAGTTTAGAATTTTACATGGCCTCTTACATGATTAACTGCATCCTATGCAGACACCCATTCCCCAAGCTTAGTTTCACTAAGGATCACACCAATACCCCTATATATGTTTCTTATCAAGTTATTTGGGCACACAAGTATTCAGGATTTTACAAGATTATATGTGAAGAGTTTATAATGCCTTTGTATGAGCTCATATTCCTTAAATATCCTGACTACTTGTCAGAAAATGCTATGGAAGTTATTTGTGAATTCGGGGATTACTAATTCTCTCAGAAAGGAACTTACCCCAGATCCATGTCACTACTACCCAAATTTGCCACATACTATGTAGTCCATAAGGAATCCATAAGGAATTTAATCATAGATGGAGTAGGTAACTTCCTCTTCAATATGAAAAAGGAAGCATTCCCTCCACTTCCATTTTTCATTGGAAGTTACAAATTTACTAAGGTCAAAAGTGCCTCCAAATTTGTAAAACATTTGGAAAAAATTCGCTTTGGGGAGAAGAGTTTCTGTAGAAATGATGCAGAAGGAAAAGCTGTAGAGCATTGTATGACTGTTAGAGTGCACTATGAATTCTCTCATCACTTTGATAAGGATGAAGAGGTGTATAGAAACTCCAGAAACATGACCATGCTGAGTAAACATTTCAAGAAAAAAGGCAGCACCAATGGGGGTAAGGTAGAAACAACACCATTGAGAAGATGAAAGAAGAGCTCTTTAAGCTATAGTAAGAAGAGGATAAAATGAAGTGAGCATAAGAGGATGAGAGATAGTAGGAAAAATCTAATAAGAAACAAGCCAAAGAGGCTCAAAGGAAAAAAGAGGAGGAAGAAATATTACAAAAGGAAGTAGAAGAAAGTGTGTGAAAGGTGTTGATATATTTGTAACTTTGGAATGTATTCACTTGTATATGTTATGTATTGTACCCTGATGTTACTATCGGGAAGTATCAGTAATTTAATTAAGTCATGTAATACGTCGATGTTCCTATCAGTAGAATCAGTAATGTAAACAAGTCATGTAAAATCATAGAGGGTAACCCTCCTTATTGATCAAGGGTTAGAGTTCCCATTGTTGTGGGGCACTAGGGTTGTTAGAATCTCCTAGAGAAGTTGGCCCTAGTGAGTTAATGTCAATTCAAAAATTAGTATAAATAGAGAGTTAGTCTCTTTATTTATTACATAGTCAATCACACTCAGATGTAGCGCATGAGTGAGAGAGAAGGAGCTGGTATAAGAGAGAGAACAGCTATCAGAGATCATCTTACTTTCTTTGGTTTTTACTACTGCCATTGGTGCTTATTCTATCTCTGAGCAAGTTACAGGGTTTTCTCCTTTATGGTTTCCTTGAGGAAAATATTTGTGTCCATTGTCTCTTGTGTTTGATTGTTGTGCATGTTATTCTCTCAGACAAGATCCTAAGATAATACTGTCTAAATTGATAAAAATCTAACATGGTATCAGAGCTAACCTGAGAAGAAGACACTATGCAGCTGCGGACGCTATGGATTCTTAATTTTTGGGTCTCTATCCACAATCCATCAGCAAAAGAAGGCTAGGATGAACCTCCATTGAAGGGCGCATCTTTCTATCAAAGCAAAATTTGATTCTGAGCACTTTAAGTTTTTGACCTACCACTAGATCGGGAAATTAGGGATTTTCACTGAAGAGGAATTTTTGAGTGATCCCATGCTAGGATTACTCTCCTCCTCAAAATAAAAGTTTAGAGACAAAAATCAAGGTTTTGGGCTAGGTAGAACTCCAGGAAAGTCAAACCCTAGTTTTCCCTTGAACCAGAAAACCAACATTGAAGAAGATCAACTCCATATCCATTTTTCATCTTTTCGAATTGGTAAGATCTAAATATTTTGTATTTCCATTTTAGGTTCTCTGTTAAGTTGTCTCATCAAACCAAGCTTTATGAAAATCTTGAGGGAGATTACAACTTCTGAGCCTGGAAGTATAGGATCTCCCTGGTCCTAGAAGAAAATGATTTAGACTCTTACATCAGTGAAGAGGTTCATGTTCCAAAGGGAGATGAGGCTAAGACCTTACACAAAAAGAAATTGGTTTTGGCTAAGAGGATTATTGATGATTCGATCAAATATCACCTCATACGACATGTGTCCTCCCTAAAGACACCTAAAGCAATGTTTGATTCCACGACCAAGTTGTTTAAAGGAAAGAACATAAATCGAAAGATGACTTTGAGGAACCAGTTGAAGAATGTAAATATTTATAATGTAGAGACCATACAGTCATACTTTACAAGGGTCTCCTAGATCAAAGAGCATCTTGAAGTAGTAGATGAAGAAGTAGAGAATTCAAAGCTTGTGATGACCACCTTGAATGGTCTCCTTGGGGCATGGGACTCTTTCATTCAAGGGATCTGTGCAAGAAAGAATCTAGTCAATTTTAGTAGGCTGTGGGAATAATGCTCACAAGAAGAAGATTGAATAATAGCCTGAGAAGAAAATATGGCAAGTGGAGATCAAGCTCTCATAGTACAATCCAAGAAAAGCAGAACAGACTATCGCAAAGGTAAGCACTCCCACCAGAAATATAAACCTAAAAGATCTAATAGAAATCTACCTAAACTCAAATGCTATACATGTGATGAAAGATGACACTTTGCCAGAGATTTTCCCAGAAACAAAAATGTCTCTCACAAAAATAAGGGGAACAATAAAATACAACATGCTCATACTGCAGAGGATAATGAGCCTCCCAACAAGAGAATCAAACAAGAAAGTGATGATTCTTCAAATGATGAAGAATATGTTTTAATCTCTACTCTCATGGGAACTGTCTCACATGGAAGAAATGATTGTCTTAAATATAGTGGGGCTTTCAAACATGTGACGGGATTCAATGAATCCTTTGTGAAAATACCCGAACATGAATCACCCCACAAGGTGAAACTCGGGGATGACTACTAGTATCCTATAAAAGGTATTGGTGAATCCTCCTACAAGATAGACTCTGGGAAGTCTATGAAGATGAACGATGTCTTGTTTGTACCAATGATAAATAAGTATCTTATGTCTATCTCTACATTAGAAGCAAAAGGCATGAGGGTTGCATTCATAGATGGCCAAGTCCTTATGTGGAAAAAAGGAAATACTATAGATGATGCAGTAGTGATTAGAGAGAAAGAGGGAGGACTATACAATTTGAAGGGCCAACTAGAACAAGCTTTGGTCCATGACTCAGTAGAGAAAAATGAGCTTTGGCATAGAAGGCTCGCACATGTACACTATAGGGCACTACCACTTGCAAGCAAAGTTGTTGAAGGTCTTATAGAAATACAGGAAAAACATGAAGGTGTATGCAAAGGATGTACGAAAGGAAAGAGCACAAAGAAGAAATTTCCAAGTAGTGAGAACAAGGAAAAAGGAATCTTGGAAATCATCCACTCCGATGTATGCAGTCCAATATCATCCAATTCTCTAAGCGGGTATGCATACTATGTTTCTTTCATTGATTATTTTTCTAGGATGACATGGATATACTTTATGAAAAACAAGCATGAAGTATTCAGTAAGTTTTGTTGGAGACATTTACCCACCATGCACACTTAATTTGGTCAATTTGGCCTTGTTAAACAACTATCCTAAGTTTTATTGACTTAATTGACATCAAAGGAGCACTATATGAAATCAACATGAGCACACCCACACCTACCTTCAGTCAAGGAGGCCAACTAATCCTTCTTCATTCGGGGAGGCTAACTGGGGCACTCTAGGGGTGATCTGAGTGTCATAAATGCACCTAATTTCTAACTGATGGTTACAATTAGTTAAACAGGGTGTTGACAGCGCCTCCATTCATTATATTGATTATTTTATTAATATTTAATGAACTAGAGTGAACAGGGGCGCCTCCAACCACCTATGATGGCCAGTTTGACTTCAGTTAACCTCATCGGGGTTCATTGAAGTTATTGATGCCCTACCACTTGTTGGTTGGCATGTAGTGACACGTGTCTGAGCTACTTTTAGTTAGAATTAGTAATTTATTGCACTCTAACTTCAGTTAGGACTCAGTTTAGTTAATCAGGACTTGATCAATTGGTTAACTAGTGTGCTTACTGTGGCTTACAGTCAGTTAAGCTAAACCCACTCATTCAATTCGAATGACCTCCTTGGGAATTCGAATTGTCTTGGAATTCATGCATCTTGCATGACCATTGTATTGTATTATTCATTATTCATTTGATTATACAAAGCTGCTACTTCCATTGCAGCACCATTTTTCCAATTTTATGCATATGTGTCTGTATTCTTTGTGAGACAGTGTTTTCAGTTCCTAGACCACTGTGACAAATTAATAAGTTCAAGGAATTTAAAGTCTTGATCGAGAACCACATAGAAATGAATATCAAGACCTTTTGATAAGATAATGGCAAATAATTCACATCAAATGAATTTAAGGAATTATGTAGAGTTTCTGGGATTAAGAGGGATTTGACCACTCTATATAATCCACTACATAATTGGAGTTGCAGAAAGGAAGAATAGAAGAACCATGGAAGCAACAAAGGAAATGCTTCATGATCAAGATATTCCTATGCATCTATGGGCAGAAGCTGCCAAGACAACTATGTATGTATAGAACCGTACTCTTCATAGAGTACTTGAGAACAAGACACCTGAAAAAGTATTTTCCGGCAAGAAACCAGAAGTCAGTCATCTCAGAATATTCGGTTGTCCAATGTACATACACATTCCAAAAGAAAAGAGGACAAAGTGAGATCCTTCAGGAAACAAGGGTATATTCATGGGATATAGTGAAATATTGAAGGCTTATAGAATATACTTCTCAGGATTCAAGAAGATTGACATTAGTAGAGACGTAACATTCAACAAAGACTTGTCTTACAGCAAATCCAAAAGAGACCATTTAAAGGCGCTGAAGAAATAGAAGTACCCAGGATTCGAGATACAACTATGAGAAATGCAACTCAAGAAGAATATCAAGAAATAGAAGAACCCCGGGAACGTGTAGATCCACCCCAAGAGAAGAATCCTCACAAGAGGAAACTTGCATGGGTGCGAGTAGTTATCCAAGATGCAGAAAGATATGGGGCTCCAGAAGAGATACATAAAGAGAAGAAAAGAACTAGGTCCTGCACTGGTTATGTAGCCTTATTATGTGACATCATTGATAAAGAACCTTCAAATTATGACGAAGCGATAGAAAAGAAAGAGTGGAAGGATGTTATGATCGAAGAGTACCAATCGATCATGAAGAATGATGTTCGAGATGTTATTCCAAGACCAAAGGGGAAGTCTGTTGTGACTTCCAAGTGGATCTACAAGATCAAGCATGCTGCAGATGGCAGCATAGAGAAATATAAAGGAAGGTTTGTGGCTCATGTATTCTCCCAGAAAGAAAATATTATGAAGAAACGTTTTCACCTATAGCTAGATACACTTCCATCAGATCAATACATGCTCTGGCTGTAGTAATGAAATGGAAGATACACCAGATGGATTTCAAGACAACTTTCTTGAATGGTGTAGTAGAAGAGGAAGTGTATGTGGAGCATCCACTCAGTTTTGAGAAACATGACAGGGAGACTCATGTGTGAAAATCGAAGAAATCCCTATATGGTTTGAAATAGGCACCGAGGACATGGTACGGTAGAATTGACAACTTCCTGACTAGTTTGGGCTTTACCAAAAGTAAAACAGATTCCAACCTTTACTACAAGGTTGAGGAAGGAAACCCAGTGATACTCTTACTATATGTAGATGACATGTTTGTAACATGTGAAGATGGGTTTATTGTTGACACAAAGAGGAAGCTTTCTACTGAGTTCGAGATGAAGGACTTGGGTATGATGCATTACTTTCTAGGCATGGAGGTGTGGTAAGATGCGGATGGAATATCCCTGGGACAAGCGAAGTATGTAGTAGAGATCCTGAAGAGGTTCAGGATGATGGAATGCAAAGCCATGACCACACATATGCAATCGAACCTAAAGCTATTGATTCATGCTTCATCAGAGTCGATTGATGCTATGATGTATCGTTAGATGATTGGGTCCTTGTTGTACCTAACCAATACAAGACCAAACATTTGCTTTGCTGTGAACACATTGAGACAGTTCCTGATAGATCCGAGGCATGTTCACCTGATTGATGCAAAGCATATTGTGAGATACCTGAAGGGTACGGTTGATTATGGGCTCAAGTATGAGGAAAATGAGAAGATTAACCTAGAAGGTTATATGGATTCACATTGTGCAGGCAGTTCCATTGATAAGAATAACACTTCAGGGTGCTTCCTCAGTATGGGATGAGGTGTGATCTCTTGGTTCAGCAGGAAGCAATCCTGTGTGGCATTGAGTACAACCAAAGTAGAGTATGTCGCAACTTATTCGGCTAGTTGTGAGGTAGTGTGGATTAGGAAGATACAATCTGATTTATTTGATATCCATTTGGATGCTACTTGTATATATTGTGACAACCAGAGTTGTGTGAATTTTTCAGAGAACTCGGTGCTCCATGACAAGTTGAAGCATATCGAGATCAAATATCACTATATCAGGGATATGGTACAGAGACGAGCAATGAAGCTCTAGTATGTTGCTATGGATGAGCAGATAGATGATGTGTTGACCAAACCATTAGCCAGAGTGAAATTTGAGTACTTCAGGGAGAAGCTTGGTGTTCTCCAGATCGAGGTTCCCTCCAAGGGGAAGTGATGAGTCCATGTGCCTTTCTGACATGGTTTTTGGATGTGTTCCTCCCATGGTTATATGTAAGTGCAGAGCCTTTCTAACATGGTTGTTGTATGTGTTCCTCCCATGGTCAGATGTAAGTGCAGATCCTTTCTAACATGGTTGTTGGATGTGTTCCTCCCATGGTCATATGTAAGTGCAGATCCTTTCTGACATGGTTTTTGGATGTGTTCCTCCCATGGTAAGATGTAAGTGCAGAGCCTTTCTAACATGGTTGTTGGATGTGTCCTTCCATGGTCAGATGTATGTGAAGAGCCTTTCTGACATGGTTGTTGGATGTGTTCCTCCCATGGCCAGATGTAAGTGCAGATACTTTTTGACATGGTTGTTGGATGTGTTCCTCCCATGGTCATATGTGAGTGCTGGTCCTTTCTGAAATGGTTTTTGGATGTGTTCCTCCCATGGTCGGGTGTGAGTGTTTGGCGGGCCTTTCTGACATGGTTGTTGGATGTGTTCCTCCCATGGTAAGATATAAGTGCTAAAGAATATGAAGACCTACATGGAGGCTAGGCCTGCAACTAGCATGAAAAAGGGTTGTCTTTGTAGAACTTCCTATGATGAGTAGAATAGAGATATAGCACCAATTGATTAAGATACCAGAAGCAATTATGATGATTATCCAATGATGATCTAGCTTTGATGATGATCCAGTGATGATCCAGTTTCGATGATGATCCAATGATGCTCCAACATTGATGATGATCCAGAATTGATCCAGAGAAGAAGAATTGTGCTGATGAATTTTGTCAAGAGAATAATTTCCTAGTTAAGAGGGAGTGTTGATGTATTTGTAACTTCATAATGTCTTCACTTGTATATGTTATGTATTGTACCCCGATGTTTCAATCGGGAAGTATTAGTAATTTAATTGAGTCATGTCATACCTCGATGTTCCTATCATGAGAATCAATAATGTAAACAAGTCATGTAATGTTATAGAGGGTAACCCTCCTTATTGATCAAGGGTTAAAGTCCCTGTAGTTGTGTGGCACTAGGGTTGTTAGGCTCTCCTATAGAAGTTGACCCTGGTGAGTTAATGTCAAGTTAGAAATTAGTATAAATAAGGAGTGAGTCTCTCTATTTATCACACAGACACTCACACTCAGTTGTAGAACATGATTGAGAGAGAATGAGCTAGGATAAGAGAGAGAACAACTATTGGAGATCATCTTACTATCTTTGGGATTTACAGCTGCCATTGATGCTTATTCTATCTCTGAGGAAGTTGCGTGTTTTTCTCCTTAATGGTTTCCCTAAGGAAAATCTTTGTGTCTATTGTCTCTTGTGTTTGATTGCTGTGCATGTTATTCTCTCATATAAGATCCTAAGACAATTCTATCTAAATTGATAAAAAACTAACAAAATGAAGTTGAGAAAGCAGTTGGAGAATTAAAAATGAAAGAGGAGGATAAGGATAGAGAAAATTTAGACCAGGGCATTTCCCAAGACAATCCGATGGACCTTCCTACTTCATCAAGTGGCATGATCATAGGAGAACATATTCCTCTTGCATAACTTGGACTTGTTATTTACACCCCATCTAAGAAGCATACAATGGCATGCTTGGAGACCAGTTTTTTTATAAGGAAATAAAAAACTATTGTTAAGAGATCAGAGAAAAGATTAAATATTGGCAACCAATCTGATGTGGTTACAGTGACTGAGAAAAATGTTGTGGAAGTCACTAATAAAGACCCTAAATTCTTAGAATTTGTGAATACAATAGCCCCACAATCCAATGTTGATAATGTTGACAAGTTGGTGGAGGATGTCAAACATTATAAAGAAAAGATGCTTAAAATGAATGACATTTTTGTCAAAGAGAGAGGAGAAGGATTAGCACTAAAAAGGAAACATGATGCGACCCTCTCAGAAAAGGAAAGGATCCAAAGGGAGGATCAAACTTTAGAATTGGAAAAGGATGCACTAGAGGTGCAACTTACCATTATGGAAGGAAATATGTGAAAAATAGACAAGCGGGGGAACTCAGAACCTGGGTAGTAGAACTAGTGGGATAGAATAGATCATTGGAGACTCAGCTTAAGATAGCCAATGAAAGAAAACCCGATATTACCTCTTTATGTGATCAAGCTTGCATGATCTGAAGAAAGATCCATCAAGTCCAAGCAAGTCTCGCAGATGGGATGTATAAGGTCAAGAGGGTAGAGACAAGTTTGGATGTAATAGTAGATGAATCGCATAGTTTCAGGATAGGACTACTACAATTTAGTAAGAAAGTTCAAATCCATCTGACTTGGGTAGAATTCAATTCAACATTTGTTGAATACATGCCTCAAAAGATAGTAGGAGGTTTGAAAATAGAATTGGTGCTCCTGGAATTTTACTGAAAATCCTTTGTAAGATTAAATAATGGAATTGAAAATACTGTGAAAAATGCATAGAGTTTTACAAAAATATGCACCATGTCCAGACTCCATAATAAATGCCATCTTTCTTCGGCTGCAAAATAAATGAATTCTCATACCAGGATCAGCGTATAGAGTATCTCCAAGAAATATTGCATGAGGATGAATAAAACATTCAGAAAATTGAAATCATAAGTGACGAGGTGGTCAAACTCTAGATTGCACAAGCCTTTATCAGTAATTATCTCTTGGAAGACCTATACATATTGACTCTAGCCAAAGTGACAAACGTGGAGACACAACTAGCCATACACGAGGTGACTGTGATATTGCTGGAGCCAATAGATTATCGAACTATTGCAGGGGAAGCTAATACACAAGGGGAATACATTTCAAAACCAGCTGGGCCTACTTGAAATTTTTTATTTTTATGTATTTTTTCACTTTATGTAATTTATTATTTTTTCTAAGTGCGAGTTACTAAAGGAGAAAAATGTGGAACTCCTCAGGTCAGGGGAGTCAAGAAGTCGTTTGTAATTGTATTATAAATAGAGGTAGGAGGTAGAATAGAAGGGACTTTTCGTTGGCATAAGAAGGCTAGTTTATTTATAAGAATAACTGATTTTTTCTACTAATAAAGAAGGACAATTTTTCTGGGAAAGGGTTGCACGCGTTTTACATGGATTATGTGGTAGTTTGAATCTGGAATTACTTCTATTGACTTTCTGTATAATTGTGAGATCCTTATAACTTTTATGAATTATTTCTTTGATGATGAATGATTTTCCTTTTTCATATAAAATTCTATGTACAAATTGAGTAATGAATGCTTTCTTATTTCAAATCTATCTTTGTTAATATTTCTTCTGTAACTACGTGTATCGAATGGGAACAGTTAGCTGCAAGATTCGTTATAGATAATTACAGTACATTACTCTCATTCTTCTAAATTTTCTCCCTAAAGGGATATGATAGAATACTTTAGAATAGACTAGAATATAATTAATTTACTTAGATTTATATTTATAGAAGTGATTGAGGAGCAAGAGTGGTAAGAAGGGAGGTAAGAACCTATGAATCTCTAGTGAGGTTCTTGTTCTTCAGTCACCTGCATTTATCTTAGGCATTTCCATTTCATCCATAGAAAGAAAATTACATAAGCCATGGACCGAGCCGCAACTATTAAATACCTATACATATTTAATTCTACGGTAGTTTGGTCGCTAACCGGACGGGTTCACCATACCAAATGGTGAATGATCTAGTTGGGATAGATTATCAGTGAGAATCCCTGTTGTCAATACCTGGAAATTTTCTAGGCATCAACAATTTTGGTGTTAGAAGGAGGGACTCCAATGCATGGTTGGAAGAGGAATTCCATTTGCAAGAAACTATTCCACTAGAAATACATCTAAAACTACGTTTCTTGGAGATTTTGTTCCTGAAGAACAAGAAAAGGTAAGTTCTGAAGAAGAAGGTTTAGAACATTTGTACGTTGTTCCATTCGAAGAAGTTTATCACTTTCAAAGGAACACAAGATATTACGTGAAGAAACTTGGAGGATTTAAAGAAATCCTTGCTTTACCAAGAAGGTAGGATCCCAAGAAAGTGATTTATTATACTCAAGATTCTATCCTTTTTGAACATTTGGAAGAATTGATGGATCTTGTTAGACTAGCAATTGTCATTAGACCAAAACCTGTAGGTTTAAATTTTTGTCACAATCACCAGAGTTAATAAATTGGGAGGTGATTAGTCCATGTCACATAACTCACAGGGAGTGTTAAACCCGATTTCCAACATTCTCCCCCCCAACGCAAGTCTTGAACCCTTGAGATATGGTTTTGATACCATTTGTTGGACTCACGATTGCCATTAGACCAAAACCCATAGGTGTTAATCTCCATTACAATCATCAGAGTTAGGATCTTGGGAGGCGATTAGTCCATGTCATGAAACTCACAGGGAGCTTTGAACTTGTTNATCACACTTGTATGGCCTTCCCTTGTCCCTCTGCAGACTCCTTAGACCCCTTGGACCATTTTTTGTCCTTTGATGTTTCCTTGACCATCCCTAAAAACATGCGAAAATTAATACACGTGACTTTTAAACCCCTAATCACGTATATACACAGGTTTGACCCCTAAAACCGTGTACATCAAGATGTGTGAATAATCCAAATCCTTTTGGAGTTTTCATTGACATGGATCCGACTCACTTGAATCTTGGCCTTCCCTATGCCTTGAGATTGCTTGGATTCAACCTTTCATTACCCCTTTGAAAAGCTATATAAGGAACTCTTTTGTACATTGAAGGCATATGAGAGAATTGAGAGCAAAGAAACTATAGTCCATTTTTATTGGAACTTGTGCTTGAGTCTGCATCCCTTTTCCCCTTGGAGCACTTTTTTGTTCTTCCCAAGCTTGCCTTTTACTTGTGAGTTTGCTATTGAGAGATGGAGGATTAAGGTGGTGGAGGTCCAAGTGCGGAATTCAGTTTCTCTGATTCGTAGACGTGCCGACAGAGGTTGTATCCATTGTAATATCTGATTTTATATTAATAGAAATATATTTTCCTATCCAATAATGTATGTTTGAATGAATATTTGATCCATGGGATGATTTCAAATGCTTATACATTGTTGATTATATATGCTAGAATAGATCTAAGACCAATATATATAGTATGCTTGTCTTGTTTACTTGTTGTTGAGGAAGTGATTCATCAATTCAAGCTGAAGTTGGAAAGCTCAACGGGGATCTACTTCAACCTTCCGGAATAAGGTACGAGGTCTGATCCTTTAGTGTTAGATATTTGATTTCTATTGCATATTGGAAAAGATAGATTTCTGGAGTCAAGATGTCTATTGTGGTACCCCAAGCCATAGGAATTTCTCTCCATAACATAATTGGCGACTCCACTAGGGAGTTCCTAGTAGTTGTCCTTTGGGGGTTTTCTATCGGCATTCAATGACTTTGAATTGCTCTTTTTCTCTTTTTTCTGTGTTGGGCTTGGGGGCATGTTTTCCTGGTAGTGTCTGATTGGTGTGAATTTTGTCTCATCTTGTCTTTTTGCCTTTATTTTTATGCACCTTTCTTCCTATACATGAGTTTTTAACTCACAGTCATGTATGCCCTTAGTTTTTCCTTCTAGAGGAAGATGGATGGTTGCTGGGTGAATTGTGATGATAGCTGAGTCTCCTTTGATACTGCTAGAGTCTGTATACACCTCTATTTCTGACCAGAGGGTTTCGGGCTTTGCTACGCTGCCCATATGGTCAATTCTACCTGCGACTGTCTGCCTGAGCATTGATTATATTGAGGTGACCTTAGTGGCCTTACCTAGGATATCAAGGGGGTACTCTATAGGGGTTATTCTATGGGTGTCTCGGCCAGGTTGGGGTCGGACAGCATAGTCACTTTACATGTTGAAGCTGAGGGCCACAATAATTGTTTACGTACCTCTGCTTATTGTGTATGGGAGTCTCAAGCCTCTCCTAGGCGAGACATACTTGCTTCATTTGGGAGCTCACTTATCCTGCCCTTGATTTCTTATATTTTGCTTTAGATTTTATTGGTGATTGCTCTATGCACGTTATCTTGCCTAGGGTTTATGTAGATAGAGAGTCTTTTATATTTTTTGAGTCATTGTGGATTTGGGTGTGAATCCTTTCCGTTCTCATCGTTTAGTAGGACTTCCTCCTTCTACATCTCCTCCTCCTTTAGAGAGAAATAGATAGTCCAGGTGGACTACTTCACACATTGATTCACACACAATGGGAGACCATATAGAAGGTATTCCTGAACCACCTTCTCCCATTCATGTGGAAGATGGGGAGTTTACTCCTAACTATGATCCTTCATTTGATTTGACTAAGTTAGGTCCTATGATTTTCGAGATAGGAACTTTTCATGATAGAACTACTTACTCTATGGTTGATTCCCCATTGACGCGTTGCCGGTATGGAATGCTGGAGGATGATGAGACTCATTTCGAACCCGCGAGCACTAGTTATGGTAGTTATGGTATGTCTTGTTTTCCCACACATGATTTGGCATTCCATGTCGAATCTGAGATTGAGCCTAACACTATGCCTAGGGGCACTTTCATTCCTTACAATGCGGAGAGGTTTGGGAGCACAAGTCACATTGCACCTTCCATCCCAGCGGTGGAATTCACATCACATATTCCTCCTAAGTCTAGGGGTAGTGATCCTATTAGGATACAAGATACGAGACGAGTGACTGTAGGGAATAACACATACATAATTACATAGGTCCCTTCGTCCTCTGTCCCTAGTTCTTCGAATGTTCACCCTCCACCTCATTCATGTGGTCCTTCGGGCCGGAAGGTTGCTACGAGTCATGTCTGTACTGCAGTTACTAAACCATTTGTGTCTCAAGTTCATGCCCCACCCATTGTTTCGGGAAGTCATGTTCATATTTCTAGAGGTCATATTCCTACTTCCAGAATGTATATTCCTACTTCTGGAACGTATATTCCTACTTAAGAGGTGTCTCATGGGACATCACATGTGATGACTTGTGGACCTTATTATGGGATGCAGTATGGACAGGGTTCTTCACCTTATGGGTACGGGTATCAATAACCTGCTTACTCTCCAAATTATAGCTTTGTAGCTCCAAATAGTCAAGGTACACCACACTATGGTGCTTCCATGCCACCCTATACGGATCAAACGGGAGGAGGGCACTATGGCCAAGGCCATGGTGGTTATGGTAATCAAACCTATGTGAATAAGAACTATCAAGGAGATGTCCATCGACCTAATCATCCTAGGCTCTCTTTCCTTGCAACATTGAATCTTCCTGACTTGTCGAGATTGACAAACGATCCTATAGCTCATGACTTGGCTTGGCCGGCTGTCCCTACTAAGCTTCCCTCAGACATACCCAAATTCAAGGGAAAACCGGGAGAGCACCCGAGCGAACATGTTACTACCTTTCACCTATGGTGCTCTTTGAATTCCTTACACCAAGACTCAATCCGTTTGAGACTATTTCAATGCACCCTTACAAGGCCTACTGTGAAATGGTATATCGAGCTACCTCGAGGGGCATTCGCTTTGTTTGATGACCTAGAGATGAATTTTCTTAACCACTTCCAGATACTAGTGCGTTGTGATGTTGGTACTGAACTCTTGTTGACATTTCGGTAGGATAAAGCCACACATATCTCGGATCATATCCAAGAGTGGCGTAGATGGAAGATGTTGATTAAAGCCTTTATACCGCCAGAATTCCTCCTCGAATGGTTCCTTAAGTTGTTATTTCCATATATAGCGAAGGATGTTTCTACATCCAAAGTGCAAAATGAGGAACAAGCCATTCTTAGGGCACAGGAACTAGATTTGATTTATGCTCAATCCGGTTTGTTATCTGATATCATTCCCAATGCTTCACCTTCTAGTTTCAACCCCAAAGTTAAACCTGGACCACATGCCGATGGAATTGTTGGTTGTGTGAGTGATAAACCTATGGATTCAGTTGCAAAACAAGTTATTCAATTGTCAATCAACCAATCTACTTCAAGACAAGCCATGGCTTCATCTCAACCCACCCAAACGGCGACTATGCTTTCAGTGCAATCGTTGGACCAGTAGCTTGGACGGAATAAAAAGAAGGGTAAGAATAATTGGAAGGGTGGGAATAGGAATCAAAATGCTAATAATAATGGCAAGAACACCCGTGATGCTAGGAGGGACAAGCAAGCTAAACGTAAGGTTAAATTTCCTTGCAAGTTGTGTAAGGACGATCACCTCACTTACTTGTGCCCTCGTATCGATGAAGCCTTGAGATTCTTGGCATAGGGCCCAGCTATGCTGACTAACCCTTTAACTCATAATAAAAATATGAACTCAAGGACCCATGATTAGTCTGGTGGTGATCAAGATCCACTAGAGGGTAGTGGTTGTGGTTGCATTAACATGTTACATGCTGCAAAAGTTGTGACCCGTGCGAAGGAATATGGTTCGTCACAACCCAACCCAGGAAGGGATCCTGATCCACCAAGGACTCCTTTGCGTATTGAAAAACCTATAAATAAACCTGAAGCTACACCTCATATTCCTAAGGGATTCCTTAAGCATTTGGGACACAATCCTAATGCCCAAGCTACCTAGAACTATTCTGTTGTCGAGGATTTGGGCCATACTCCTTGTGCGATGTCTGCACTGGAAGTGCTTCAGAATTTTCCTTCACAAAGGAAGGCTTTGCTTTCTACCCTTGGTGTGAATGATGATAATTCTTCCTCCATGATTAAATTTGAAACCACAATACTTCATCCTCACGTGCCTTACTATGTGTCTCTTTTGATTCATGTAGAATGTCTTAACATGACCATCAAGCGCACTGTGATTAACAAAGGCGCTACTTCTTTTGTGATGTTTTGTCATGTTGGAAGGGTTTAGGTTCCCCTGATTTGTTGAATTCTGTGACCATGTTAACTGCATTCGATGGGAGATCATTTAGGCCGCATGAGATTCTTCCTTCCCTTCAGGTCCATTTGGGAGGGAAGACCGTTGTGATAGAGGTCGAGGTGGTTGATGCACCCCTAGACTACAATCTCTTGCTGGGTAGGAATTGGATGTACACTATGCAAGCCGTAGCTTCTTCGCTATTTCACATTGTATGATTTCCATTTAATGGGAAGATAGTTACGATTGATCAAACTTCATTCAAGAATCCATCAGTTACAGCATCTTCGGGAGCTTCGATCCCGATCATAGAGCACTCTCAGCCGACAACTGGGAGTGTGGGTGTGGGCATGTATCCATCCCTTATGGGAAGTTTTAGTTGTCTTGCACCTATCCTTATGATAGGGTCTAGTTCCGATGAGGCTTTGACATCTATAAGATCAGTGTCTTTTCGCAAGAGCCATATGGAAGATCCTTGGATTATTCCTACATCGAATACTTCAAGTGAGCCCATCGTAATGGACGTGCCAATGCCTGTAGCTATGGTAGCTTATCAAGCTAATCTAGAGTGTGTTGTAGAGCCCAATCTTTCCTCTTTGTGGACAGAGGAGGAGGAACCTTATGTGTTTCCTGTGTGGGAAGTACAGTCTTCTCACACACATGACTTACTTGATAGTGTTTTTCCTTCAGATTAAGTGATTATTGAGGCCATGTCAAGAGTTGAGCCACCATGGGAAGAGCTCCATCATAGATCTTACTTTGTTCCGGAGCTTGACTGCTTGGAGCATGAGGAATTTAGGGAGGTTCTTAGCGAGAGAATTGGTAGTCCCATGGTTCCATAAATCTCTCCTGGTCCAATGGCTGATGGGAACATGGAAAATATGTCTCCAATGATTCCTATCAATATCTCTCGTCATCTTGGCAGGCTAGAGAATGTCTATATTGGGGCAAAATGTTCCCATGTTGAGATTCAAGAATACACCAAGCTGTTTAAAGAATTCCATGATATCTTTGCTTGGTCTTATGATGAAATGCCAGGAATCGAGCCTCGCATTGTCGAGCATGAGATTAAGACTTATCCCAATGCTAAGCCTGTTCGACAACGTTTGCATGCAGTGAATCCTAGGAAAGCACCCATGATTAATGCAAAGATATAGAAACTATTGAAAGCCAGTTTTATCTATCCCGTTCCCTTGACGGAGTGGGTTTCAAACCCCGTTCTGGTGGATAAGAAACAGGGAGTGATCCACATAGGTACTGATTTCCATGATTTGAATCGTGCATGTCCTAAGGAAAATTTCCTCTCACCATTTATTGATCATATTTTGGATGAGTGTGCAGGTAGCGAGGTTTTTTCCTTCATGGACGGCTTTTCCGGATATAATCAAATACAAATTAAACCTGAGGACCAACATAAGAACGCATTTATTTGTCCCTGGATAACTTTTGCATATCGAAAAATGCGTTTGGCCTTAAGAACATGATCCACGATCAACCGGCCATGACCTTGATCTTCCATGATCTCAAGTCGATTATCGAAGTATTTTTGGATGACCTTGCTGCTCATTCTCGTATGAGAACGCATCATTTCTATCACTTGAGATTGGTATTCAAAAGATGCCACCATTATTTGTTTAGGTTAAATCATCACAAGTGCATATTTTGTGTGAAGTCAGGTCACTTATTAGGATTCATCATTTCTAAAGAGGGTATAGAGTCTACCCTTTGAAGGTTGAGGCAATACTTCAGTTGTCTCCCCCAAAAAATATTCGTCATGTTCAATGTTTGCAAGGCATGGAAAACTTCTTACGGAGATTCATTGTCAATTTTTCCAATTTGGCTAGAGGATTCATGCGTCTTTTGAGGAAGGACACCACCTTTTGTTGGGATGAGCGAGCCCAAGATTCCTTCAATGTGCTCAAACGAGCCCTAGCATCGGCCTTGGTGATTAGTCCCCCAGACTATAGCCGTGATTTTCTACTTTATGTGGCCACATCCATGGAGATGATTGGTATGGTTTTGGTTCAATAGGATGAGGATCTCTAAGAGCATGTCATATACTATCTAAGCTGGAACCTTATTGATGGGGAGATCCATTATTGTCATGTTGAGAAGCTTGCTTTAGCTACCGTACATGTGGTTCAATAGTTGAGACATTATATTCTCCTTCTCCAGACCTTGGTTGTAGCCCATGTCAATCCATTTCAATTCGTCCTCACTCGAAGGATGATTGGGGGAAAATATAATAAATGGATTGTCATCCTACAAGAATTTGATCTTGAGTTTGTTTTGGCAAAATCAAAAAAATCGCTAATTTTTGTAGAGCTTATATCATATTTCCCAAGCGAGGCTGAGGAGTTGGTTTGTGAAGATACGTTTATTGATGAACACGTCTTATTATTCTCAACTTTAGACCCATGGTATGGGGATATCATTATATATTTACAAACATTGAAGGTACCTACTCACCTCTCACGGGATGAACGACGATGATTACATCACGTGTCTAAGAATTACCTCATAGTGGATAACACTTTGTACCGTCGTGGGGTAGATTCCATTTTATGGCATTGTTTAACTCATGATGAGGCTGAGGCAGTGTTGAATGATTGCCATGGAGGGGTGTGTGGTGGTCATTTATCTGGGATTTCTATAGCCCAAAAATATTAAGAGCAGGTTATTTTTGGCCGTCGATCTTTAATGATTATGTAGATATGGTCAAGAGGTCCCACCCTTGCTAGGTGTTTGCACATAATATGCTCTCAAAACATACCCCATTACATCCCATCATCACCACCGGTCCCTTCACTAAGTGGGGGCTTGATTTTATGGATTGCAACCCAGCTTCAGCTGGGGGGCATCATCATATCATAGTGGCTGTTGATTACTTCACGAAATGGGCTGAGGCTATGTCTATAGTTAAATCTGATGGTGACACAGCCATGCACTTCTTATTCAACCAGATTATTACTCTGTTCAGGATTCTGAAAGAGCTTGTCACTGACCATGGTTCACACCTTTAGAACCTTATGATGGAAGAGTTGGCATCAAAGTTAAGGTACAAACAAGAGCATTCCTCCTCTTACTATCCTCAAATGAATGGATAGGTGGAAGCAGTGAATAAACCACTCAAATCCATTCTCCAATGAACCATCGCACAAAGAAAGAATAATTGGCACATTATGTTATATCCCGCTTTGTGGGTGTATCGAACCGCTATTGATACTGCCATGGGTTTTTCTCCATATCAACTTGTACATGGAGTGGAGTCGGTATTTCCAGTTGAATGAGAGGTTCCTTCTTTGAAGCTAGCCATAGAGCTCTTACCAGACACTTCACCATTGGAGGAGTGTTTGGTCCACCTTGAGCAACTTGATGAGTAGCGTCGAGATGCCTTGGTATTTCTAGAAGTAAATAAACGTCACATAAAGGTCCAGTATGATAAGTCTATCCGTCCAAGGAGGTTTAGTGAGGGAGACTTGGTCCTTTTGTGGGATCAACCGAAAGAACCCTTGGGGCCATGAAATTTTAACCCCATGTGGCATGGTCCTTACGTCGTCAAATGTGTGTTAGAGGAGGGTGCTTATGAGTTAGTGGATTATGAGGGAATGGCCTTGGTGGAGCCTAGGAATGGGCTCTATCTCAAAAAGCACTATGCATGATTTTCAGCTAAGGCTAGTTATTGTATATTAGTGTACAGTTTTGCATAGGTAGGTCTTTTTTCTTATAGTGATCGGGTTTGTGATTATTTTTCATTTTTTTTGGCAGATGTCAATGGAATATTCCACCTACATAGGATTCGGGGATGGTGCGAGCCATCACACTCAACACTCATCCTCTGCTGCTTGGGTGATTTATACTCCTATGGGTCAGGTATTGTCTTCAAGAGGTGTATGTTTTCAGCCATCTTCAAACAATGTTGCTGAATATAGTGCCATTATTGAGCATCTACAGGATGCCATTTCACATGGCGTTCTATCTCTTGAGGTACATCTTCATTCGGAGTTAGTAGTGTCACAGCTTAATGGTTTGTACCATGTTAGAGATCCGACGTTATTAAGAAGAGTCTTACATGTGAGGTTATTAGAACTACAATTTGACAATATAATATACATACATATTCCAAGAATTAATAATCAAGTTGTTGACTCATACGCTAACTACATGTTAGATTGGTGCTTGTTTCATATAAAATAATTTCATCACAAACACAAATTTTTACACATGTAAATAAATAAACCGATCATCATAAAACTTTTTATAAACATCCAAAATGTGGTAATACATAGTGTCATGATACAAAAATGGGGCTCTTGAGCCACCAAAATATAATACACGGTAATACAAAATGTATCACACCCAAGTCTCTAAGCTTTTGGAGGAGGAGGAGGGTTGTGATCATGGAATGTCACTACAGCTCTAGCTAGTTGTCGGAATAATTGCACCCATGCTCGTGGTACACCCACCACCTGGCGCTGCATGGCCTCAGGCAAGTCCTCGACTTACGCCATGGGAACTCTGTGTTTCAGCCTCAAAAATATGGTATGAATGCTCTGGAGTGTCTGCTCTGCATCCACACCTGTTATATCGTCTCCTCTTCCCCTTCGTCTGTGATGAGGGAAGCCTTCAGGCTGCCGTGGTCCCACATCTGCATGAATATGGTAGATGTCACTATGTATTGTCACCCAAAAATATGTCTTTTGATTCCATATAATCAGAAAATACAAAAAATTAAATAACTCAAAAATTTAAAGAGAGGGTCGAGATTCGTTACCTATGTCACCGTATGCCGATCCTGGTGGTAGTGGCATGTCTGGGTCCCCCCAAAAATCTATTCCCGCATAGGGGTAGTCATCGATGGAAACTATCTGTCGTCGCCACCATGGAAAGAAATTAGCTGGATAGGGGTTGGACACCCTACCTCCCCCCATTCTGCGCATCGCATCCGCCCAACGCCGTTGGGCCGGATATCAAACCCCGTGTAGAGGAATGTCAACTCTAGGGCTCAATCCTGGAACATGGTCAAACAAAAGCATGCTCAGTATGCTGCTAAAACCAACGTTTCACACTCTGCCCATCTTATACTCACTGAGATGATGTTTCATGTTGCTTAGTAGTGTAGTGCTCTAGTCATATACCATGGGTCTCATGCACTCCACTGCATAGAACATTAGAGGCTGCAAGGCCTGGTGGAGTGAATCAAAGCTTGCTATCTTTCCCAGTGTCAATAGGATGGCCTTTAGGCCCAACACCTATATGGAGTTAGTAGGGATTTGACTCCCCACCTTCTCCATGTCTGGATAACAGTACACCGCAATGTACTCATCTATAGTCATGCCACCTCTGGGCCCGCGAGAACGTAGGTTCACTACTTCCTCCCGTCAGGAAAGTTCAATAATAAAGTATATGTCCTCCACCTCTATGGTGAGGGACATCCCATCTATCTGGAATGAGTCTGATTATAGATCCCAGTAGTTCACAAGCATCTGCAATAGTCTTGGTTTGGCCCTTAAGCCACCAAGACACCAAAATTTGTAGAGCCCACATGCACGTAGTGATTCTTGAGCCATTATATCGGCCCTTACTACCTCTTCTACATCACCATGTTCATGTTCTCTACATTCTAGGACCATCCTGCACAAAAAATTGGAATTTTACTCATTAGAACACTTAAAAAACCTCATGCGCGGCCGCATACGCAACTGTTTTCCAAACAGCCGCATATGTACACGACTGTGAGGGAATTTTCCATGTATATCCAATCCTATACGCGAAAAAACCCTTCATTTCCATGTGGGCCACAACGCCTATTTTAGATTGGCCTAGAAATCCAAAAACACCATGGAATTTGACAAAAATTATATCAAAATGGAAGAGTAGAGCATGGGTAAGTACCTGGAAGAAACGGTAGTGGATTCTGCCGGTTGGATATCCTAGAATTTGCTGTTGAAAATCTAAGCTCAATTGGATAAAAACTTCAAATGTTTTATAATGTTTTGAATTTTTACTATTTATCGAAATTTTTCAATTTTTTTGAAAATTTTTACCCCCTTTCCTATAGTTTGGACCATTTCTAATCATTTTGGACCGTTTTTTACCTAATTTATGATGTAGAAGACCTTTTCGAGTGTTGTTTCAGCCGTTGGATTGACTCGTTCATGCCGATCTCAGGTATCATGTCTAAAATGGCATATAGGTTAGGTTTCATCACCGTTTGCACTTTGCATGACCTTATGATCGTTTCATTATCACCTTAGGTACGAACCCACTCTATTATGTCACAGAACCTTCTTGCTATTTTAGAAGTGGCATGATATGAGTGGTATAGCTTGATCGTACATGGGTACCCTAGTTAGCGCCTTATTTTCATTTGGTGCCCATGCTGATGTTTTGTTCGTTAGGGTGTGAGAGTCCATTGTATAGTATTGCCATGACATTTCGCAAGAGACTCATACTCCTCTTGCTCTTTTGTTGGCCTATTTCCCTCAGGACTCCCTTATGTCAAGTTGTAATTGCATTATCATGAGCTTTTATTTCCTTATTGAGCTTTATGTCGGCTCCCCTGATATTGAGTTTCAACCATATAGCCCGAGCTTGTCTCATGTCTAGCCATGCAGAGCCATTTTATATATCCTTTGCAGCTTGATTCCCTATTTTTACAGGGAGGGGATTTTCCCCTGAGTGTCGCTATCCTACACATGTATCCTATCATTAAGCATAGGTATGTTCCACTACTTGGAACTAGTTTGTTTGCCCCTATGACACTCGTCTCCTCCTAGTCTGTAACTATAAAGCAGTTTTATTCTTTTTCAAGCTTTTTAAATATTTTAAAAAGTCCAAAAAAAATCAAAAAACCAAAAATTTGGACAAGGAAAGATGTTATCTTTTGGTAGCTGTCGATTCATGTCACCTTCGAATAGAGCACTGCATATCAAATCCATTGGTTGGGTTTGTAGTTTGAATTTAGGATTTGTACTCATTTATCTGAGCTTATCTCCACCAACTGGTTAAGCTTCCAGTCTCCATGGAGCCTCTATCGATGCCTCCTGTGTCACAGAGATGTCCCAGTTTTGTATATCAAGTCTATACTTCCTTTATGTAAGTTACCATACGTCGTTATGCTCTTGTTCGAAGGAATTTGAAACCTAAGTCAACCATTCCTCAGTTATCTTGACTTTGCATGTCGGCCATTCCCGACGCAGTTACTAGTTCATGCACCTTATGATCGAGTCCATCCACATTATACAACTTTGTTTATTACCTTGTGTTGGATGAGAGGGGATGCCTTAAATCCCTTCTTCCAGAGGATTTCATCCCATCGACTTCAAATAATTTATTCTAGGATTGGAATCTAGAGTCATTTTTTAGTGCCTTGAGACTTGCAGTCATCAGTGGTAGGTTCTCTCACCATCAACAGTATTTGGGAATACATCAATGTCCCCTAATCGATGGATCCTCTCAAGTGTTCAACCTCAACACATTTATTCACACTTGTTAGTTTGCACTCTAGTACCTTGATTCCCATTTTCATTATCGGTGGGTGATCTCGCGTCTGTTAACGGTATACATCAATGACTAGTAATTAGACAATAGACTACTATGTTTGACCTCGACACCTCTATTCACATAGTAGGAAATGTACTCATAGCAGTTTGTGTAGAATACTTTTGACATTGGTGGCATCTCTTATATCTACCTCCTTGATCGTGCCAGTTTTCATGAGATTTCAGCTCTCGTGATTTGATTCTAATATATGTCAGATATTTCCAGCTATTATGGAGATTTTGATCCATTGTATATCTTCAGCCATTATGGAGATCATGATCCTATGTATATCTTCATCATGGAGATTCTGGTCTATGTATATTGTATGTGGCGATAACCACTTATGTGATATTTTGTATCATGCCTATTCATGGCCATTGTAATCTTATGTATCCAGGACTGCTATATGTATTTGCAGTTATGTGCAGAGTTGCATCATTGTACTATGCTGATTGGGTGGCTGGTCTTCCATTTGGGATCCTTCATCACTCCACTTCTGGGATGGACTTATAATGTATTTCGTCCATCGTATGACCCCTCTGACCTCACACATTAGGGGGCATCTGTTATAGCTGATTTTACCACTCCAAGTGAATTACACTTGTATGGCCTTCCCCTATCCCTCTGCAGACTCCTTAGACCCCTTGGACCATTTTTTGTCCTTTGATGTTTCCTTGACCATCCCTAAAAACATGTGAAAATTAATACACGCTACTTTTAAACCCCTAATTGCGTATATACGTGGGTTTGACCCCTAAAACCGCGTACATCGAGATGTGTGCATAATCCAAATCCTTTTGGAGTTTTCCTTGACATGGATCCGACTCACTTGACTCTTGGCCTTCCATATTCCTTGAGATCGCTCGGATTCATCCTTTCATTACCCCTTTGAAAAGCTATATAACGACCTCTTTGGTACATTGAAGGCATATGAGAGAATTGAGAGCAAAGAAGCTATAGTCCATTGTTGCCGAAACTTGTGCTTGAGTCTACATCCCTTTGTCCCTTGGAGCACTTTTTTGTTCTTCCCAAGATTTCCTTTTGCTTGTGAGCTTGCTATCGAGAGATGGAGGATTGAGGTGGTGGAGGCCCAAGTGGGGAATTTAGTTTCTCCGATTCCCAGACGTGCTGACAAAGGTTGTATCCATTGTAATCTCTGATTTTATATTAATAGAAATATATTTTCCTATCCAATAATGTATGTTTGAATGAATATTTGATCCATGGGATGATTTCAAATGATTATACATTGTTGATTACATATGCTAGAATAGATCTAAGACCAATATATATAGTATGCTTGTCTTTTTTACTTGTTGTTGAGGAAGTGATTCATCAATTCAAGTTGAAGTTGGAAAGCTCAACGGGGATCTACTTCAACCATACGGAATAAGGTACAAGGTCTAATCCTTTAGTGTTAGATATTTTATTTCTATTGCATATTGGAAAGCATTGATTTCTAGAGTCAAGATGTCTGTTGTGGTACCCCAAGCCATAGGAATTTCTCTCCATAACAGAACCCAATTTCCAATAGATCTATCTACCCAAGAAATCATCTAAGTGCTTGATCAGTTGGGAGTAGAGTCTCCTACATCTTAGTCTACACCACAGTATCCTCATCGAGTTATGGTTGTTGCTAATAAACCAGCATGGAGAGCCAAAACACCACTCAACCGAGTTGCACCCTTGCATGATTTTCTTAAGCACCCAAATAGAGTTCTACCAAAGTTCGATCCTGGAAGAGGAATTTCTATAGAATACCACTTGAAAAGTTTCTATTTATCTCTGGAACTTTTAAATGTAGAACATGAATATTTTGTAGGCATACATTTTCCATATACTTTTGAGCCTAAATAATCTTCTTGGTTTCTCAGTATACAAGCTAATTCAATACCAAACTGGGACACTTTTGAAATGGTATTTAAAAGAAAATTCGGTAGTCAAAAAACCGTTGCTACCCTTATTAAAGAATTATTGTCTATGAAAATGGATAAGAAATAAAAGGTTCGATATTTCAACCAAAGGTGTACTACTCTTCTAAGCAGTTTTAATGTTGCAGAAAAACCAACTGAATATTCTTTAATAGAGTATTATACTACAACACTATATCTCCCTATAGCAATGTTTTTGAAAAGAGAATTCAAACTTACATTGATAGAGAATTATGATGAAACCAATAGTGTGGAGGTTGAGATTTATAGTATAGAAAATCACGCTTCAGAACTAGAAGTAATATCAACAGTTGGTAAAAAACCTTTGTTGTTAACCTGACCCAAGGAAGAACACTCGAATGAGTTGGAGAATGTAGTCAAAATTGTTCAAAAGTTATCAAATAATATAGTATATTTTGAAAAGGACAAGGGAGCTAGTACATCTAGAAAGACATTCAAACCTTACTAAAGAAAATAGAGGAAAGTGAACATTCCCAACCGGCTGTATATAATTCTGTTGTTTTGAATTTTAATGAAGTTGGCATGGATCATTTTTGTACTTTTCATGAAGAGCATCATTTTGTAAAAAAATTCCCACAGTGGATCAAATCAATGACTTCAGTTATGAATCAACTATTAGATTCTCAACTATCAGTTCCTAAGGTAGAAGAATACCAAGCTAATGAAATGAAATAAATGAATGAGGAAACCACAATGGTTCTATGGGATTGGGCTCCCACATTAGGGATTAATGAAGAAGAACATACTGAGGAGATTCAAGTATCATTTGTTAATGTCACAACTAGAAGTAAAGGACCAGTAATGGATGGAAGTTTAGTACTGCTTAAATACAAAATATAAAAGAAAACATGAAGAAAATTCTCATTTCTACTCAAACAACACCTAAGTATAATCCAGTAAACATGAAAGAGACAAACCCAATAGTCAACATACCTGTAAAGACCATGGTAAATAAAATAGAAGGAACAAAGAAAGGGTTGGTAGAACATGACATGAGATATGATATTCTAGACGACATTAAAAAAACAATAGAAAACATTTCTCTATTTGAACTATGTAATTTTCCTCAGCAAAGAAAGAAACTTCTGGAAGCTTTTGATCCATAGCCCAGTAGTACCCCAAAAACCATTGATTCTAGTACTGAAATTAATGAATATTCCAGCATTGGAGGAAAATCTAAATCTCAGACTTTTTTTTTGTTATCATTTGAGATTTTAAATCATAATGTGCATAACCATCTGGTAGATTCTGGGGCCTCGTCCAATGTTATGTTACTCTTGATATGTAAGAATATTAATGGTCAAACCACACCATCCCCATGTAGGATAATTCAATTGGACAGGTCTGTTGTTGAAGTGATAGGGGGAATGAAAGATGTTTCCATTCAATTATCTGTAGATTCTTGAGTCTGCGAGTTCATAGATATCATGCTAGTAGACATACTGGAAGCTTATGGTTTGATATTGAGTAGAGACTAGTCCACAAAACTAAATGGTTACTTTGCAACTAATTGGTCTCACAAGTGGTTTCCATATAAAAATAGTCAAAATCATATTAAAATATTGAGGGAACCACATATGAAACATAATGTAACTCAATTGGAAGGAAAGAATGAGTCGGTGAATGTCTTGTCTTTAGTTTTGGGAAACTATTTTTTAAAGCTTGATCCAGGGAACTATTGAGCTGAAAACCCAGTTGGGAATCAGACACACACTCCGATCTCCTCCAATTTTCATGGACTGATGATATTGATTTTAACGTAGTAAATTTAGTCACTAACATAGGAAGTGATACTAATCAGCTAGAGTTAGAAGATAGGTTTTTTTTTATATTTTGATGGTTCCAAAATGCAAGAGGGATTAGGAGTTTATTTGTGTCCTGATTGACCTAGAAAATAATAAACAATTTATCTCATGTAGATTAGAGTTTGAATGCACAAACAATACATTTGAGTATGAATCTCTAGTCCAGGGCCTAAAGAAAGACATTGAACTTAATGTTTTAAATTTTAATGTTTTTGGTGATTCTGAGATAGTAGTTATGCAAATCAGAGACACAATTCATTGTTTATCACCACACCTAAAAGGATATCAAGCTAAAGTCTGGAATTTGATTTCACATTTCAATGATTTTAAGATAAACTCAATTCCTAGATTACAAAATGCTGCAATTGATTTTTTGGTTGTTTCTGCTGCCAGGTTAGTGCCAACGAATAACAAGTGTTCTATTGAACTTATTTTCAGGCAATTAGTAGCAAATAAAATTACAATTTTGAGGGTGTTTGATGTGTTAGATTTTTATCATTTAATCCATATGATCTAGGATCATATATAAGAGAATAACATGCACAATAATCAAACACAAGAGAAAATAGACACAAAGATTTTCCTCGGGGAAACCATAAAGGAGAAAACCCTGCAACTTCCTCAGAGATAGAATAACCACCAATGGTAGCAGTAAAACCAAAATACAATAATATGATCTCTGAAAGCTATTATCTCTCTTATCCCAGCTCCTTCTCTCTCACTCATGTGCTACAACTGAGTGTGAGTGACTATGTGATAAATAGAGAGGCTCACTCTCTATTTATACATTTTTTGACTTGACATTAACTCACTAGGGCCAAATTCTCTAGGATATTATAATAAACCTAGCGCCCCACAACTACGGGGAATTTAACCCTTGATCAATAAGGAGGGATACCCTCTATGACTTTATATGACTTGTTTACATTACTGATTCTCCCGATAGGAACATCTAGGTATAATACATAACATATACAAGTGAATACATTCCAAAGTTACAAATACATCAACACTCCCTCTTAAAAGTTGATGTATTTGTATCTTCGAAATGTATTCACTTGTATATCTTATATTGTACTGCGATGTTCCTATCAGGAGAGTCATTAATATAATAAATTCATGTAAACTCAATGAGGTTAACCATCCATTGTAAATTGGGGCAATAGTCCCCACAATTGAGTTGAGGTTAACCCTCCTTATTGATCAGGGGGGTAAAGTCCCCACAATTGTGGGGCACTAGGGTTATTATATTCTCCTAGAGAATTCAGCCTGGTAAGTAATTTTTAAGTGAGGCTAGCTTGTTGGAGTGGAAATAATGTGAACATAAGAATATAAATAGAAGTGAGGCTCTTGTCATTTCTACACACACACACACACACTCATTTACTGGGGTGCATGAGTGAGAGAGGAGAAGCTCTCTCAAATGAGAGACAAAGAACAACTCTTGGAGATCATCTTTTCTGTCTTTGGGTTTTACTGCTACCATTGGTGCTCATTCTATGTCTGAGGAAATTTTGGGATCTTATTCTCTCAGATAAGATCCTAGATCATATTTCTTAAATAATAAAAATCTAACATGGTATTAGAGCTAACCTGAGAAAAATACACTGTGCAGCTGTAGAATCTAGGGATCCTTACTTTTTGGGTCTCTCTCCATAATCCATCAGCAAAAGGAGGCTAGGCTGACTCTCCATTGAAGGGAGCATCTTCTTGTCGAATCAGAATTTGATTCTAGGCATTTTCAGTTTTTGCTGCGGGAAGTTAGGGATTTTTACAGAAGAGGAGTTTTTGAGTGAGCCTAGAATAGGATTTCTCTCCTCCTCAAAATATAAATTTAGAGACCAAGGTCGAGATTTTTGGCTGGGTAAAAATCTAGGAAAGTGAAACCCTAATTTGACCCAGGGCTAGAAAAAACCCTAAAATACTAAAACTGGTATTTTTTGTTATAATCGCTATATCTTGATATTGGAGAAGGATCGGGAGCTGAAATTATCACATGTCGATGATAAATTCCTGATGTACCCTATGTAAAAGTTTCATACTTAGATTAACTATATTCTAGGAGATATGATTCCTCCAATTTAGGGTTTCATCCTCTTCCAGGATTCATCCCTAAACATGACACCTGGGGAGAATTGAAATATCTCAAGATACAAAGATCGAAATGAATCTTTTGCAAGATGTTCCAGATACAGCATGGAATTTACTTTCAGTGGTAAAATTTTAATACCCTGATGATCAAACAAGGACACGTGGAAGTCTCTACAAGCTAGCTATGCTGAACAGTCATGAAATAAGTCACCTTGGGAAAACTCTCATAACTACCAGTTAGTGAAACTATTTTTGGTAAAAACTATGGTCTTGGAAATAGGATAGATGAGGTTAACTCAGTATGAAATTGCAGACATAGAGGAGTAGCGATTTCATAGATACCACATAAACAGTATCAGGAATTTCTGCAGAAGAAATTCATAAATTAGGGCTTCCTGTTTTGGGAGCTTTCCTCCACTATTTTTAGAAAAGGAGTACATTGGATAGCTCACCTTGAAGAGGTATATATTTCTATCAAATCATATCTGAAATAATCCAAGTTTTGAAAATTAGGGTTTCTCTGACAAACCCTAGATAAGCGAGCTCCGGAACCAGGACAAGCACCTCAAATCGGTAAGATCTAATCTTTTTCTATACATTTGAGGTTCTCATTTCTAAATGACTAGTCACACCAGCTTGATGACAATATTGGTGAAAATGACAAATTCTGATCATGGAAGTATTGGATCTCACTAGTTCTTGAAGGAAATTAATTGGACACCTACATATGTAGAGAGGTTCTAGTTCTAGAGGGAGATGGGGCTAAAGCCTTACACAAGAAGAACTTGTTCAAGGCCAAGAAGATCATTGTTGATTCAATCAAGGATCACCTTATACCATAAGTGTCTTCCCTAAAGACACCTAAAGAGATGTTTGGATTCCTTGACCAAGCTATTTGAAGGGAAGAAGATAAATCGGAAGATGAATTTGAGAAACTAGTTGAAGAATGTGAAGATCTAGAATGCAGAGACCATACAGTCATACTTTACAAGGGTCCCTCAAGTCAAAGAACAACTTGAAGTAATAGAAGAAGAAGTGGAGAACACAAAAGTTGTGATAACCACCTTGAATGGCCTCCCAGGATCAGGGGATTCAGTCATTTGAGGAATGTGTGCCAGAAGGAAGTGATTACTTTCAATAGACTCTGGGAAGAGCACACACAAGATGAAGCTTGACTCATAATAAGAGAAAGAGAAGATGGGAACAACTAAAGATCAACCTCTCACAATCCAAAGAAGATCCCTCAAGCGATGAGGAATACAAAGGACTCAACTCTTGAAGAACCTCTTATCCATATTAGCAATTGGATAAGAAATTATGATGTTATGAATGAAGAAGATGACGAAACTAAAGGCTCAAGAAGGAGTCTACCCACAAAACAAATAAAGATAAGTATTCAATTGGCATTTCATGATATTGTTTTGTAATGTATTTGTTTATATTCAGTTGATGTGTTATGGAATGTTTGCATTAATGACAATATACTACTAATATGCATGTGATGGGTAAGTAGCTCATGGTGCTATTCAACTCTCTATTGCTACTTATCTAGTATGAAACCTCTTTGCTGACATATTAGAATAGTGCACAATCTCAATGTTGTCTTGGTAGAGATGGAAGGCATTTAGAAAGTTTCTGTGAAAATGTTGTATTGGCTAAAATAGTTACATGATTAAATATTTATGCATAATAATTTACCATTATGAATATCCCTTATGAAATGTTTCTAACCATACAACTAATGCATTTGAATTGTAGGAAAGACCGCATACAATCACCTACAAGAAAAGAAGGATGAGACTTGTTCCGAAGAACAAGTGACAACAAATTGAATACAAGATGAAGAATAATATGATGATCCTTTCAATTAAAGAAGAGGCCTCAAACAGTGTAGTTATGTGACACTGTTGAGCGACATCATCGATACAGATCATTCCAGCTATGAAGAAGTAGCCAAGAAGAAAGGGAAGGAGAATACTAGTTCAAGAAGAATGATGTCTAGGATGCAGTATCGACACCTAAAGGGAGTTCCATAGTTCCATCATGCAGTAGATGGAAAAATCGTGGGATACAAGGAAAGATTCATAGCATGAGGATTCTCACAAAAAGAATGCATAGAATACGAAGAAATATTTGCATCCATTAGAGGTAAAGACACATGAAAGGCAGAATCAGGTGTGCAAATGAAATAAGGCCTTGTATGAGCTTAGAAGACACCCATGGGATAAAACATAGATGAGGAGCTTGAATATCACATAGAGTGATGAAGATCTTAACATTTGCTAAAAGTTTGAAGATGAAATCCTATACAGGATAACAAGATCATAGATGGGTGCGAGAAGAACTTTTGAAAAGGTTCAAGATAGAGGATCTTGGTATCTAGTGACCCTAGATGGACACATAGAATATTAGTAGTAGAGTAAGCTACTTGTAACTTTGGTACATAATACATATAGTATGAAAGGAAGAGGGAGAATGATGCTTCACTTCAGAGGGAGTGACTGCAGAATATCCTAAGGTTTGACATGGTACGACAGGATGGAAAAATTATTGATGGCTCTAGGATTTACTGCGAGTAAAACATATTTCAACCTTTGTTTCAAGGTTGAAGGAAAAATACCAGTGATGCTCCTGTTATATGTTGATCACTTGTTCCTGACAAAAAAGAGGAACTCATTGAATTTGCAAGAAGGAGACTTGCTGCCAAGTTCGAGATGAAGGCCTTGGATATGATGTACTACTTTCTAGGCATAGAGGTGTAACAGAATGGAGATGGAATCTCCCTAGGACAAGGGAAGGATGCAATAGAGATCTTGAGGAGGTTCAGGATGATTGGCTACAAGGCCATAACCACACCTATTGCATCGAACCTGAATCTATTGAGTGTTACTTCATCAGAGTCAGTTGATTCCATGATGTATCATCAGATGATTTATTCCTTGATTTACCTGACAAATACGAGACTAGATATTTTCTTTGCTGTGAACACATTGAGACAATTCCTAACGGATCTAAGACATGTTCACCTGATTTCTCCAAATCATATTTTGAGGTACCTAAAGGGTACAGTTGACTATGGGCTCAAGTATTATTCGAATCAGAAGATTAACTTGGAGGGTTATGTGGATTTGGATTGGGAAATGCCATTGATAGGAAGAGCACTTTGGGGTGCTACTTTAGTATGAGATCATAGAGGAGTAGTGAAGCTCCAGTATGTGATCCATATTGAGATCTCTCAAAAGAGGGAGTTCTAGCATAGCTGATGAGATAGGTTTTCAAGGCACAAATATTGGTGAAGCTCATAGGTTTCTCAGATGTAATCAGTCCTATAGGTTTCCCTCGGATGTAATTGGTCCTGGAGAAGCTCATAGGCTATCCTTTAACATAATCAGTCCCGATGTGATTCTATGCTAGAAATGGCCAGAATGAAGTTCGAGTACTTCAAGGAGAATCTTTGTGTTCTCCATATCGAGCTTCCCTCCAAAGGGAAGTGATAAGTCCATGAGCCTTTCTGACATGGTTGTTGGATGTGTTCCTCCCATGGTCAGATGTAAGTGTAGATCCATTCCGTTGTGACTATGGGATGTGTTCCCACATGATCAGATGTAAGTGCAGAGCCATTCATATGTGAGTGTTGGGCCTTTCTGACATGGTTGTTGGATTTGTTCCTCCCATGGCCAAATGTAAGTCCAGAGCATTTCTTACATGGTTGTTTGATGTGTTCCTCCCATGGTAAGACATAAATGCTGACCCTTTCTTCCATGGTCATTGGATGTGTTCCTCCCACGGTAAGATATAAGTGCTGAGCCTTTCTGACATAATTGTTGGATGTGTTCCTCCCATGGTCAAATGTGAGTGTTGGGCCTTTCTGACATGGTTTTTGGATGTGTTCCTCCCATGGTCAGATGTGAATGTTGGGTGTTCCTTTCTGACTTGATGGTGGATGTGTTCCTCTCACGGTCAGATGTAAGTGCTGGGCGGGCCTTTCTGACTGGGTCAGATATAAGTGCTGAAGAATATGAAGACCTACCTGGAAGCTAGGCCTACAACCAGCATGAAAAAGTGTTGGCTCTATATAACTTCCTATGATGAGAAGAATTGATAGGTAGCACTAGTTGATAGAGATGGAAGAAGCAGTGATGATGATGATCTAGTGATGATCCGACTTTGATGATGATCCAATGATGATCCAATGATGACCCAGCCTTGATGATGATCCAGTGTTGATCTAGTTTCAATGATGATCCAATGATGATCCATACTTGATGTTGATCTAGTGATGATCTAATGATGATCTTTTGATGATGATCTAGACTTGATCAATAGAAGAAGGCTTGTGATGATGAATTGTGTCAAGAGAGAATACCTTTCGAGTCAAGATAGGGTGTTGATGTATTTGTAACTTTGGAATGTATTCAATTTTATATCTTATATTGTACCCCAATGTTCCTATCAGGAGAATCATTTGTATTTCATTGTACCTCGATGTTCCTATTGGGAGAGTCATTAATATAATAAAGTCATGTAAATTCAATGAGGTTAACCCTACATTTTAAATCAGGGCAATAGTCCCCACAATTGAGTTGAGGTTAACCCTCCTTGTTGATCATGGGGGTAAAGTCCCCATAGTTGTGGGGCACTAGGGTTATTAGAATCTCCTAGAGAAGTCAGCCCAGGTAAGTAATTGTTAAGTGAGGCCGACTGGTTGGAGTGGAAATAAAGTGAATGGAAGAATATAAATAGAAGTGAGGCTCTCCTCATTTCTACACACACACACACACTCACTCACTGGGGAACACGAGTGAGAGAGGAGAATCTCTCTCAAGTGAGAGAGAGAGAACAACTATTGGAGATCATCTTTTCTTTCTTTGGGTTTTACTGCTACCATTGGTGCTCATTCTATCTCTAAGGAAGTTGCATGGTTTTCTCCTTTATGGTTTCCCCAAGGAAAATTCTTTGTGTCTCTTGTCTCTTGTGATTTTTTCTATGCATGTTATTCTCTCAGATATGATCCTAGATCATAATGATTAAATAATAAAAATATAACATTAGCTAGGAAGGTATTCTCTTGACATAATTCATCGTGGCAAGTCTTCTTCTCTGCATCATGTCCGGATCATCATTAACACTGGATCATCAATGGATTATCATTGAAACTATATCATCAATGGATCATCACCAAAACTAGATCATCATCAAAGTTGGATCATCACTAGATCATCATCATCACAGCTTTTTCTATCTCGATCAATTGGTTCTAACTCTCAATTCTACTCATCATAGGAATTTCTACAGAGCCATCCCTTTTTCATGCTAGTGGTAGGCATAGCCTCCATGTAGGTATTCATCTTCTTCAACACTTATATATGACCATGGGAGGAACACATCGAACAACCATGTCAGAAAGGCCCAACCAACACTCACATCTAACCATGGGAGGAACACATCCAACAACCATGTCAGAACGGCCCATCACTCACATCTGACCATGGGAGGAACACATCCAACAACCTTGTTAGAAAGGCTATGCACTTACAACTGACCATGGGAGGAACACATCCAAAAACCATGTCAAAACGGATATGCACTTACATCTGAACATGGGAGGAACATATCCAAGAACCATGTCAAAAAGGATCTGCACTTACATCTGACTGTGGGAGGAACACATCCAACAACCATGTTAGAAAGGCTCTGCACTTACATTTGACCATGGGAGGAACAAATCCAACAACCATGTCAGTAAGGCTCTACAATTACATCTAACCATGGGAGGAACACATCCAACAACCATGTCAGAAAGGCTATGCACTTACATCTTACCATGGGAGGAACACAACCAACAACAATGTCAGAAAATATCTGCACTTACATGTAACCATGGGAGGAAAACATCCAACAACCATGTCAGAAAGGATCTACACTTACATCTGACCATGGGAGGAACACATACAACAACCATGTATGAAAGGCTCTACACTTACATCTAACCATGGGAGGAACACATCCAACAACCATGTCAGAAAGGCTCTACACTTACATATGACCATAGGAGGAACACATCCTACCACCATGTTAGAAAGGTACATGAACCCATCACTTCCCCTTGGAAGGAACCTCAATATGGAAAACCAAGCCTCTCCCTGAACTACTCAAACTTCACTCTGGACATTTCTAGCATAGAATCACATTAGGGATGATTACATCCATGGATAACCTGCGAGCTTCGCCAGGACCAATTACATCCGAGGAAAACCTATAGGATAGTTTACGTCTGAGCAACCTATGAACTTTGCAAGGATTTTATGCTCAGACAACCTCTCTCATCGGCTATGCTAGAACTCCCTCTTTCAAGGGATCTCCATCTGGATCACAAACTGAAGCTTCACTGCTCCTCTCTTGGCTATACTCAGTGCCATGAAGGACTACTTCCTGCTAAACCAAGAGATCACACATGATCTCATAATGAAGAAACACCTCGATGTGCTCTTTCTATCAATGGAACTACCTGACCAATTTGAATCCACATAACCCTCTAGGTTAATATTCTAATTCACCTTATCTTGAGCCCATAATCAACTGTACCCTCCAGGTACCTCAGAATATGCTTTGCAGCAATCAGGTGAACATGTCTTAGATCTGTTAGGAACTAGCTCAATGTGTTCATAGAAAAGAAAATATATGGTCTCGTATTTGTCAGGTACATCAAGGAACAAATCATCTAACAATACGTCGTAGCATCAACCATATTTGATGAAACAAAACTGAAATAGATTAAGTTTTGATGTCATAGGTGTGGTCATGGCCTTGCAGTCCATCATCCTGAACCTCTTCACGATATCCACTACATACTTCCCTTTTCCAAGGGAGATTCCATCTGCATTTTTCTAGACCTCCATGCCTCGAAAGTAGTGCAACATATCCAAGTCCTTTATCTTGAACTTGGCAGCAAGTCTCATTTTTGTAACTTTAATGAGTTCCTATTTTCTGTCAGGAACAAGTCATCAACATGTAATAGGAGCATCACTGGTATTCCACCTTCAAACTTGAAGGAAAGGTTGGAATCCATTTTACTCTCAGTAAATCCTTGAGTGATCAGTAATCTATCCATCTTGTCATACCATGTTGAACCTCGGGATATTCTGCAATCACTCCCTCTAAAGTGGAGCATCATTCTTCCTCTGCTTTTCATACTCTATGTATTGAAACATTCTATATTGGAGTGACAAGTAGCTTCCTCTGCTACTAATATTCTATGTATCCATCTAGGGTCACTAGATACCAAGATCCTCTATCTTGAATCTTTTCAAAAGTTCTTGTCGCACCTATCTATGAGCTTGTCATCCTCTATAGGATTTCATAGTCAACCTTGTACCAAAGTTTAAGATCTTCATCACTCTAGGTGATCTTCAATATCCTCATGTATGTGTTATCCCATGAGTTCCTTCTGAGTTCGTACAAGTCCTTCTTTAATTTGCACACATGATTCTTCCTGTCATATGCCTCAACTCTGACTGGATTCAAATGTCTCTTTGTAGTCTTTGTGAGAAGCCTCGTGCCACGAATATTTCCTTGTATCCAATGATGTTTCTATATACTACATGTTGGATCATGTAGATCCATATGGATGACATTATAGACTTCCCTTGAGGTCTTGATACTACATCCTAGACATCATTCTTCTTGAACTGGTATTCTCCTTCTCTTTCTTCTTGGCTACTTGTTTATAGATGGAAGGCTATGCATCAATGATGTCGTTCAATAGTGTCACATAACTAGAGTATCTCTGAGGCCTCTTTCTTTCTTTGAAAGTATAGTCATATTATTCTTCATCTTGGATTTTTTCTCGAACTGTCGTCAATTGTTATTCGGAACAAGTCTCATCCTTCTTTTCTTGTAGGATATTGTACATGATCTTTCCTACAATTCAAATGCACTAGTTGTATGGTTAGAAACATTTCATAAGTCATATTCATAATGGAAAATTATTATGCATAAATATATAATCATGCAACTATTCTATCCAATACAACATTCAGCTATATCTCACGAAAACTTTCTATATGTCTTCCATCTCTACCAAGACATCATTGAGATTGTGCACTAATCCAATATGCCAGCAAATAGGTTTCATTCTAGATAAGTAGAAATGGAGAGTTGTATAGAACCATCAGCCACTTACCCATCACATGCATATTAGTAGTATATTGTCATTAATGCAAACATCATATCATACATAATACATCAACTGAATATAAACAAATGCATAACAAAAACAATATCATGAAATGACAATTATCTTTATTTGTTTCATGGGTAGACTCCTTCTTGTGCCTTTAGCTTCATCATCTTCTTCATTCATAACATCATCATTCCTTATCCAAATGCAAATATGGATAAGATTTTCTTCAATGTTTCAGTCCTTTGGGTTCCTCATCGCTTGAGGGATCTTCTTTTGATGGTGAGAGCTTGATCTTTAGTTGCTCTGATTTTCTCTTCTTTTATTTGATTCGAGCTTCTTCTTGTGTGCACTCTTCCCAAATTCTGCTGAAAGTAATCACTTCCTTCACGAACACATTCCTTGAATGAATGAATCCAATGATCCTGGGAGGCCATTCAAGGTGGTTATCAAAATTTTTGTATTGTCTACTTTTGCATCCACTGCTTCAACTTGTTCTTTGATTTGAGAGACCTTTGTAAAGTTTGACTGTATGGTCTCTGCAATCTGGATCTTTACATTCTTCAATTGGTTTCTCAAAGTCATGTTCTGATTTCTGTTCTTTCCTTCAATTATATTGGTCAAGGAATCAAACATATATTTAGGTTTCTTTAGGGAAGACACTTGTGGTATAAGGTGATACTTGATTGAATAAGCAATGATCTTCTAGTCCTTGACCAAGTTCTTCTTGTGTAAGCCTTTAGCCTTATCTCCCTCTAGAATTGGAACCTCTCTACTTATGTAGGTGTCCAATTAATTTCCTTCGAGAACCAGTGAGATCCTATACTTCCATGCTTGGAAGTTTTTAGCTTCACCAAGTTGGTGTCATAAGTCATTTTGAAATGAAAACCTCAAATGTAAATAACAAAATATTAGATCTTACAGATTTGAGGTGTTTGTGTTGCTTCCAGATCTGGATGATCTATTTTTTGTTAGAGAAATTTTAATTTTCAAAACCTGGAATCTTTCAAACCTTATTGGATAGAAATATGCACCTTTTCAAGGTGAGATTTCCAATGTACTCCTTTTCTGAAAACAGTGGAGGGAAGCTCCCATAACATGAAGCCCTAGTTTTCCAAATTCTTACGGTAGAAATTCCTGATATTATCTCTTCAATATATCTGAAATTAATGCTCCTCTGTGTCTGTAACTTCTCATTGAGGTATCCCCTCCTTTCCTCTTTCCAACACCATAGTTTTGACCAAAATTGGTTTCTCCAATTGTGACTTATGAGAGTTGTCCCAAGGTGACTTATTTCAGGAATGTTCATCGTAGCGAAGTTGTACAGAATTCCATGTGTCCATGTTTCATCATCAGGGTCTAAATCATTTACCATAGAAATTAAATTCTATGCCCTATCTATAACATCTTGAAAAATTTCATTTGGACCTTCATAGCCCAATATATAGCAATTATTCCTAGGTGTCCTTGTTTAGGGAGGAATCCTGGAAGAGGCTAGAACCCTGATTTGGATGAATCATATCTCCAAGAATATAGCGAATTTGAGGCTCAAATTTCTACACAAGTTACATCATCACTTTATCTTTGGGCTGTGAAAAATTTGGCCCCTGTTTCTTCGTCAATATGGAGATATAGAGAATATACCAAAACTACCAGTTTTAGTAGTTTAGGGTTTTTCAGGCCCGAGGTCAAACTAGGGTTTGACTTTCTCATATTTTTACCCAACCAAAAATATCGACCTTGGTATCTAAATTTATATTTTTAGGAGGAGATAAATCCTATGCCGAGCTCACTCAAAAATTACTCTTCTATAAAAATCCCTTATTTCCCGCAGCAAAAACTGAAAATGCCCAGAATCAAATTCTGCTTCGATAGAAAGATGCACCCTTTAATGGAGAGTTAGCATAGCCTTCGTTTGCTGATGGACTATGGAGAGAGACCCAAAAATTAATAAGCCCTAGGTTCTACATCTGCACAGTGTCTTCTTCTTAGTTTATCTTTGATACCATGTTAGAATTTTATCATTTAAGCAATATGATCTAGGATCTTTTCTAAGAGAATAACATGCACACCAATCAAACACAAGAGACAATATAACCAAATATTTTCCTCAGGGAAACCATAAAGGAGAAAACCCTACAACTTCCTCAGAGATAGAATAACCACCAATGGTAGCAGTAAAACCCAAATACAGTAAGATGATCTTTGACAGCTATTCTCTCTCTTATCCCAACTCCTTCTCTCTCACTCATGCACTACAACTGAGTGTGAGTGACTGTGTGATAAATAGAGAGGATCACTCTCTTTTTATACTTGTTTTCAACTTGAAATTAAGTCAGTAGGGCCGAATTATCTAGGAGAGTATAATAACCCTAGTGCCCCACAGCTGCAGGGACTTTAACCCTTTATCAATAAGGAGGGTTACCCTCTACGACTTTACATGACTTATTTACATTACTGATTCTCCCTATAGGAACATCGGGGTATGACATGACTCAATTATATTACTGATAGTTCCTTATCGAAACATTGGGGCACAATACATAAGATATACAAGTGAATACATTCCAAAGTTACACATACATCAACATGATGTCGATGAACAAATTATTGATTTCCTGACAAATGATGAAGTTTTCAAAGACTTTGTAATTGATGATGAAGAGCATCATAAAAATCTACAAAATGGAGAAGTGACCAAGGTAAATTTGATTCCCAAAGGAGTAAGGACAATATAAGGAATGTTTGGTTTACATAAAAAATTTCGAAAACCAACCAACGTCAAAACTAATAGTTCATCCATGCAATATGAACTGGTAAATTTGGGGATGGAGGCTGAGCCCAAGGACATAAATATGGGAAATTGTTTCTCACCCAGAGAAAGGAGATGGTTTATTAAGTTTTTTCAGAAATATAAGGATACATTTTCTTGGACATATGAATACGTAAAGGCATATGACACACGCATCATTCACCACATTATTCCTATTAAAACAGGTGTAAAACCATTCCAACAACAACTGAGGAAAATGCATCCAAAGTTGGAACCTTTAATCCAAAATGAGGTAAAGGAATTAATCGATGAAAAAATTATTTTCTGAGTCCGACATTCAGAATAGGTAGCTAATTTGGTTCCAGTAAGAAAGAAGTCAGGATAAATAAGGTTGTATGTTGAGTTCTGAAATATGAACAGAGGTTCAGATAAAGACAACTATCCATCTCCACTGATGGAACAAATTCTTCAGATGGTGTTAGTCTTGGATTTGTTATCCCTTCTAGATGGATTTTTAGGCTATAATCAAGTGTTGGTGGCCAAACAAGATAGGCTGAAGACTACATTTTGCATGAAGTGGGGAATGTTTGCTTATAGGAGAATTCCCTTTGGTCTCATAAATGTTGGAGGTACATTTCACAGGGCCATGGATATCACATTCTGAGGACTAATCGGCCAATGTGTATTGGTGTACTTAGATGATGTGATAGTTTTCTCTAAGAAAAGAGAAGATCATGCTTTTCATTTAAAACAAATTTTTGATCGTTGTAGAAATATGACGTATCTTTAAATCCAAAGAAAAGTATTTTCATAGTTCTAGAAGGAAAATTGTTGGGTCATATTATTTCAAAGAATAAAATCTCCATATACCTAGAAAGAATTCAAGTTATATCTCATATTTCCTTACCCCATAACAAAAAATCTATGCAATCATTTATGGGTACAATAAATTTTGTTCGAAGGTTTGTACCATATTTTTCACAAATCGTAAAACCTTTGCAACAAATGGTGAAGCAAAGTGTAACACCTCAGTTTTGACCCTGTTTGCATTAAATATATATCATGTAATATTGTAATTGATCATGGTGTGGAGCTAAAGGCAAAATCCCCACCATTGATTTAGTGTTTTATGTTTCGGCAATTAAAATCGATGCTAATGGTATTTTGTGCTAGCCGACACATTATAGTTTTGGACATCACATAAATATGCAATTTAATTAAAAACCCACAACCAGCTATGTGAATACAACAAATAATGAGATAGGGCATGATTTCCTAAGGATGAGGTAGGGGGGGTATGTTTAACTGTGAGCCATTGGGGAAAAGCCATGTGTCAAAAGCAAACACCCAAAAATGTATGTGCATTCCCTCATGCATTCATGTTTTCATATTCCCTCATGTTTTGGAGAGGGGAAGGACGTTTTTTTATCATCCATCCTTCATGTTTTAAGTTTCTTTCCTTAATGTGCATGTATAGTCCATCATATGGATTTCACAAAAAATGTGGTGTTACATTCTGATAAATTTTTTTTACATTCTATTCATGCACATTGTGCATTCATCCTACTTGCAGAACTGTGTTTTTGTTCTGAGTTGTTTTTCTATTGTTACCATCCTCAGCCACACAAAGGTTCGGGGCCTCCTTTTTTTTCTGAACGAGTGAGCAGTGGAGATCACTCAATTTTATGAGAAAGAGTGGGCATCTATGGTTTCCTCAGTGTTGTTGTGAAATGGTCTCTGCTATCAAAAAATAAGTGGAAGCCTATTTTACTGTGTTGACATTGTGGTTTGCTGTGTGTGCATATTTTTCCTTGGTCTGAACTAGCTTGATAAACCCAATGTAGGAAGGAACTTCACAAATAGATATATAGGGGCTGGTTTTCTTCTTTGCACACCCTGAACAACATTGGAATGGAAGGTATAGCCTGAGGGACTATGTGGAAGAGAAGGGGATGCTTCCTTATGTTGGGTGTGTAGATGTTATAGGAGCCAATACCGATCTAGTTTAGGTGTCCTTAGCTCCGTGGTTGAGCTCAGTATCTTAGCATTTCAATATTTCAATCTCATTTGCATCTTGATAAACCCATCTGTTAGTTGGCTTGGATGGTCCTTAATTTGAATGTTGTCTTGACTGACTGTAGTCTGATAATCCTAGTAGTATATTGGCTTCTTTGTTTGCATCCTGGTAAAACCAGCTCTGCTGGCTTGGCTAAGTTTTTTCCTATCCTTGGCAATGTGTGATCCTGCTAGTGTTCCTTATTCCTTGTGGGAATCATTCCCAACTCGGGGGTGGTAGTGTTGCTGAGAGATTGATGAGCGCACTGGCCTATGGTTGGGTGGAATGTTGCAGTGACATAGCTGGTTGCAGAAAAAATTATTTGAAAGATATGTATTTCTTATGTGTAATCTATGTAACTGTATTTTGTTTAATGAACAATGATGAACATGTTGAATGCTTTGATGAATGTATTTTCTTCCACTATATATATTGCATGTTTTACACATATTTGCATGGTTTTAAGTTCAATGCATTCTATATTACGGTATGGGGCTTAGATTTTCGGATTGGTGATGACCTGAATGAAAAATATTCCCAAGACTTCTGCTAATAGGTTGAATTTACTTCTACAACTCTCCTTTCTGCAAATTGTGAGATGCGGGATGCAGGATATGAAATGAGGAAACGTTCTTCTATAAATTCCATTCCCCACAGATTTCCTTCAACAAATCTGCTTACCACAACTTGTGGGATGCAAATTCGCAAATATCTATTTCCACAACTTTCCTTTCCATAGAGGTCTATTCTGCATACGGGATGCGGGATGAGGCATGGGCTAGGGGGGATGCAGGATCGCAATTTCCATATTTCCCTGATTTTGCAAACTCAAGATTTCCGCACCATTGATTCTTGTGTGTTGATTCTCATCCATTGATTCTTGTGGGTTGATTCTCAGCCTTTGATTCTTGCAGGTTGAAGGGAAGGTGGAAGGGAGGAAACATGACAATGTGGTATCAGAACATGAATGTAAAGGAGTGTTTCACGTCCATGCCCTATGTTTCAAAGAACAACAAAGGTTATGTAGGAAAGTTTTAATTCCACATGATAATCGGGGTATGGGTATGTGACAGAGTGGTATAAGAACTGTGGGTTGTAGCATTGCGCCTTCATGGCCAAGTTGAATAGTTAAGAAAGGTGTTGGTAAATGGTTTTTACTTTTGATTTTATTATGCATCTAACAATTTTGTTTATTAACACATTTTGCAGAGTTATAGTCACCTTCAAAGGGCATCATTCCAGATAGTGCAGTTTAGTAAAGTTGGCTTGGCTAAGCCATGAGAACCAACATGTGTGAGGATGCACAGAACCCAAATGAATGTGAGGAAGATGCTATGGGGGGAATTCCCAAGTTGGAAATGCTGAGACAGAGTCTAATGGGAGGAGTTTTCAAGATACTCCCCCATATTTTGTAGCCACCATGAGAATCCTAAGGGTGGATATGCAAAGTTACAGGGTAGATAATGAAATATTTGTTAGGGATATGGAGGAGAAGAATCAAATAAATGTAGCCATGCTTAAAAATTTTATAGACATTCAGAGGCATATGTACTCTGGGGACCAGAAAGTAAGATTAGAAGGAAGTAAGAGCACTGCTAGAAGAAGAAAGAGATCTCCTAGTGGGTCATCTGACTCTAAAGGATCCACCAGTGGTTCAAGTTCTTCTTCTCATGAGAATATGAGAAAGAGGCACTACCAAAACCATGCACATGATGAGTTTCAGAAGGCAAGGCCTCCTACCTTCAATGGTGAGATAAAGAATGGTCAAGAAGCTGAATCTTGGATTATTGGGATGAGGAAATATTTCCAACTCCAAGACTACTCTTGAAATATGAAGGATAGAGTATCCATCTTAAATTTGACTGGAAGAGCATCCATATGGTGGGAGAAATTTAGGAAAGTTTATAATATTAATGAAAGGAAGATTGTGTGGAAATAGTTCCAAAAGTATTTCGAGAAGAGGTACCTATCTGACAGGTACTATGATGATAAGATCAAAGAATTCCATGAGCTAAGATTGGGATGACAGATGATGGAAGACTATGAAAGCAAGTTCTTGGAGTTGTTGAGGTATGTCAAGTACATTAAATATGAAAAAGTGAAAATCCAGCATTTCCTCAGTGGATTGCATTAGTCCTACAAATACAGAATTGAGTTTTATGAACCTAGAACTATGGAAGAAGCGATAAAGAAATATAAGTATTTCTATGAGCAAAGAAAATGAAAACCTGAATATCATCAGACATGGAAGGACAAGAAGAATGAGAAGTTTGACCAAAGGAAGAAAGGTTTCAAACCTTATAGCTTCAGGAATCAACAGAAGAATCCATCCCAATTTGAGAAGCAACCATCTAGAGTGTTGGAATAAAAGTCAAGAGATCCACAACAGAATGGAGAACCACTCCAATGTTGGAAATGAGGAGACCCCACATGCGCAGGAAGTGTCCACTTGAGAATTAGAATTCAAGGCAATCTTACAACATTCAAGAGGTAGAAACAATGGGTCAAGTAGCAAGGGTTGTCCCTAGGATTTATGCAGCACTGGAGGACAACCAGGAAGATTACCAATCAACTGTGGTTGATGTTGCAGGTAAGATTGTTGAGCAATCTATTTCTATTTTGATTGAACCTAGTTCTACTCACAGTTACATTGCTCTTGGAGTAGTGAATATTTCTTCTTTTAAGAAAGTAAAGCATAACAAATCATGGTCAGTTTAGCTAGCCACTGGAGCTAAGAAAAAGGCTAGTGAAGTGGTAGAGAAATTCCCATTGGTGATGAATGGATTGGTCACTTGTGTAGATATAAATTTTGTACCACTTGGTTCCTATGATGTTCTCATTGGAATGTATTAGTTAAAATCTCACAGAGTAAAGATCGATTATTATAATAAGACTTTTGAATGCATGGATGAAGAAGGGAACCCAAGAGTTGTAAGAGGAATTCCAAAGGTAGTTTCTTTGAGGTAGATTTCAGCAATGCAGTTGAAGAATTTTTTTAGGAATGGTTTCCAGTTGTATGCAGCTCATATTGTGGAAGAAACAGAGAATGAAACTCCTAGGCTAGAGGACTTTCATGTTTTGCTTCCAAGGCTTCCTCCAAAGAGAGACATTGATTTCATAATTGAACTTTTTCCAGGAGCAGCACCAGTGTCCAAGGAACCTTACAAATTTAGTACACTGGAAATTCTAGAGCTAAAGATGCAATTGCAAGAGTTATTGGAGAAGAAGTATATCAGCCTGAGTGTGTCTCCTTGGGGAGCACCAGTTTTTCCTGTGAAGAAAAAACATGGTACACTTAGGTTGTGTATTGATTACAGATAGATGAACAAAGTCACTATGAAGAAAAAATATCCTTTACCTAGGATTGATGACCTCTTTGATGAAATGAGAGGAGCAAAGCTATTTTCCAAGATTGACTTGAGGTCTGGTTACCATCAGGTGATAATCAAGGATGAAGTCATTCATAATACAACCTTCAGGCCAAGGTATGGACATTATGAATTTGTAGTGGTACTATTTGGTCTCACAAATGCACCAACTACATTTATGTGACTTAGGAATAGTGTCTTTAGCAAGTATTTGGACAGCGTTGTTCTTTTTTTCCTTGATGACATCCTTAATTATGCTAAGAATGAGGAAGAGAATGAAGAACATATGATATTTACATTACAATTGCTTAGGGAGCATAAGTTGTATGAAAAGTTGAGAAAGTGTTACTTCTATAAAGATAGAATTCAGTATTTGGGTCACATTACCTGAAAAGAGGGTATATCTATGGACCTTGACAAGATTGAATCCATTATGAATTTCCCTACTCCAAAAAATGTGATAGATGTAAGGTCTTTTATGGGACTTGCAGGATACTATAGGAGAATCATTGAAGGATTCTCCAAGGTTGCACCTGCCATCACTTCTTTGCAAAGGAAGGGGATAAAGTTTGAATGGACATCAAGGTGTGAAGAAAACTTCCAACAATTGAATAATGTTCTCACAAGAGCATCGGTCTTGAAAGTTGCAGACCCAGAGAAAGATTTTGTGGTACGTATTGATGCATGTGGTCAAGGACTTGGATGAGTTCTTATGCAAGGAAACCATGTAATATGTTATGAGTCAAGAAATTTGAAGGACCGTGAGAAGAACTATTCCACTCATGATCTATAACTTGCAGCCATATTACATGATCTAGTATTACTTTACCGGAAGAATATTTGAGTTAATGACAGATCATTGTGGTCGAAAGTATTTGTTTGATCAACCTAATCTAAATCCTAGGAAATCTAGATGGTTGTAGTTTTTATGTGAGTTTTATTTCAAAATCAAGAACATAAAAAGAAAAGAGAATAAGGCAGCTCATGCACTCAACAGGAAGGTGCAGGAAATGCATGTTGAATCCCTTAGTATTTGCCAATCGGAGTTGAGGCAACAGATTGTTAATCATGTTGCTGAAGATGAATTGGATTCCCAGGTCAAGGACAAGTTGCAGCAGAAAATCCTTGAAAATAAGTATGAGGGATATAAATTAGAATAATATGGACTCATTACTTATAAGAATGGAATTTATATTCCAAGTGTAGCAAATTTGAGTAGGGTTGTTATTGATGAGATCCCTCAAGCTCCATATTCTAGTCACCTAGGATTTCAGAAGTCAATCGCTACAGCTAGAAAACACTACTTTTGGCCAGGAATGAAAAAGGACATGGATGAATATATTTCAAGGTGCATGAAATGTCAGCAAGTGAAGGTTGAGCATCAACACCCAGTAGGTTTGCTGCAGCCTTTGCTAGTTCCAGAATGGAAATGGGAAGTTATTTCCATGGATTTTATTGCAGGATTTACAATGATTTGGAGACAACATGATTCCATAATGGTTTTGGTTGACAAGTTGACAAAAGAAGCACATTTTATACCGATTAAGTCTATGCATAAGACTGATGACATTGCAAAGATATTTATGAAGGATATTTTCAAATTGCATGGATTTCCTAAGGAAATAGTCTCTTACAGAGATTTCAAGTTCACTTCCAATTTTTGGAAGGGATTGTTTGTAGATTTGGGTACAAAGTTGAATCTTAGCACTTCCTACCATCCTCATACTGATGGGAAGACAACGAGAGCAAATCATGTGCTTGAATACATGATTCACATATATGTGATGGAAAAACCAACCAAGTGGGGAGATTATTTACACTTGGTAGAGTTTTCTTATAACAATGGACAACAAGCATCCTTGGGGATGAGTCCCTATGAAGCTTTGTATGGAAGGAGGTGTAGGACACCAATGACTTGGGATAACCAAGTTAACAAGGTTATGGTTGGTCCAGAATTGCTCAAGGAGATGGAGCAGAAGGTTGTAAAGACCAGGAAGAATATGAAAGCATCCTAGGATAGAAAGAAAAGCTATGCAAATGAGCATAGGGTGAACAGAGAGTTCATTGTTGGGGATCATGTTTACCTCAGAGTGAGGGAAAAGAAGAGTTCCTTGAAGCTTGGAAGTTGTTCCAAGATGTCACCTAGATATCGTGGGTCATTTGAAGTGCTTGAAAGAATAGGGCCAGTTGCATATAGAATTTCATTTGTTGCTAGCACTAGGGCTCATAATTTTTTTCATGTTTCTTTTCTTAAGATATATGTACATGATCCTAACCATGTGATAAATTGGGATGTGATTCAAGTGGAACCCTAGGGAGAATTCCAAATCAATCCAATGTGCATCCTCGGCAGGAAGGTCACAATGCTCCAGAACCGAGCGATAGGGTAGGTGAAGGTGCGATAGGAGAGCTATGGTCCTGAAGAGGGTACATGGGAGTTGGAGGATTCCATGCGATTGGCACATCCATTTTTTTTCAATTCTGTGGAGCACAGAGGGTAGTACCATTGTAGCATTTTTGTTCAATTTTGAAAGCACTGAGGACAATGTTATTTATGGGGGAGGGGAATGTAACACCCCATTTTTTACCCCATTTTCATTAAATATTAAGATGCAATATTGTAATTTATCATGGTGTGGAGCTAAAGAAAAAGACCCCACCATTGATTTAGTGTTTAAAATCGATGCCGATGGTAATTTTTGCTAGCTGACATATTATATTTTTGGACATCACATAAATATGAAATTTAATTAAAAACCCACAACCAACTATTTCAATACAAAAAATAATGAGATAGGGGCATGATTTCCTAAGGATGGGGCGGGGGATGTTTAACTTTGAGCCATTGGGGAAAATCCATGTGTCAAAAGAAGCAACCTCATGAATTCACATTCTCATCTTCCCTCACGTGTTGGAGAGGGGTAGGATTTTTTTTATCATCCATACTTCACGTTTTCAGTTTCTTTCCTCATTGTGCATGCGCAGTCCATCATATGGCTTTCACAGAAAACATGGTGGTCCATTTTGATAATTTTTTTCCATTCTGTTCATGCGCGTTGTGCATTCATCTTGCTTGCAAAACCATGTTTTTGTTCTGAGTTGTTCTCCTATTCTTACCATCCTCAGCCCTGTAAAGGTTTGGGCCCTCCTTTATTTGCTGAATGAATGAGCAATGGAGATCACTTGATTTTATGAGAAAGAGTGGTCATATGTGGTTTCCTTAGTGTTGTTGTCCAATGGTATCCTCTGTCACAAAGTGAGTTGGAGCTTGTTTTGCTATGTTGACATTATGGTTTTTTGTGTGTACATATTTTTACTTAGTCTGAACTAGTTTGTAGTGGAATTGGGTTTGAACTAGATTAATAAACCTATTATAGGAAGGAACCTCACAAATAGATCTAGAGGGGTTGATTTTGTTCTTTGCACACCCTGAACACAACTAGAATTGAAGGCATATCCTAAGGGACTATGTGAAAGAGAATGGGATGGTTCATTGTGTTGGGTGTGTAGATTTTTTAGGAGCCAAGATTGATATAGGTAATGTGTCCATAGTTCAGTGGTTGAGATCAGTATCTTAGCAGTTCAATATTTCCAGCTCCTTTGGAGCCTAATAAACCCATCTGTTAGTTGGCTTGGTTTGTCCTTAATGTGAATGTTGGCTTGAATGACTGTAGTCTGATAAATCCAACAGTATATTGGCTTCTTTGTTTGCATCCTGATAAACCCAACCGTGTTTCCTTATTCCTTGTGGGAATCATGCCCAACTCAGGGGTGGTAGTGTTGCAAAGAGATTGATGATCACATTGGACTATGGTTGGGTGGAACGTTGCAATTACATAGTTGGTTGCAGGACAGACTCGTTTCCAAGATAACTATTTCTTGTGAGTAATCTTTGTAACTGTATTTTTTTTCATGAACTGTGATGAACATGTTGAATGCTTTGATGAATGTATTTTCTTCCGCTATATATATTTCATGTTTTACACATCCGTGTATGTTTTTAAGTTCAATGCATTCTATATTACATTATGGGGATTACTTTGCCAAATTGGTGATGGCCTGAATGAACAAATATACCCAAGACTTTTATTAACAGGTTGAATTTTGTTTTGCAACTCTCCTTTCTAAAACTTGTGAGATGCAGGATGCAGAAAAATTCTTTTGTAAATTTTGTTCCCCACATATTTCCTTCCACAACTCTCCTTTCCACAACTTGCAGGATGAGGTATGCGGGATGTAGCTTTGTAGACCTGTATTTCTGCAACTTTCCTTCCCGTAGTGGTCTATTCCTCATGCGGGATGTGGGATCATAATTTACATATTTGCCCGATTCTAAAAACTCAAGATTTATGCATCGTTGATTCTTGCAGGTTGATTCTCAGCCGTTAATTCTTGTGGGTTTATTCTCAGCCATTGATCTATTCCCAAATGCAGAAAATATTTTGACCATTGTTTTCCATTGTGATTTTTCCCTGTCGTTTGATCTCCTCTGAGATCTTTCTTCGTAGATCGTAGAATTGATCAATTGTGGATAGGAGGGGACGTGACCGTGTGGTATCAGAAAATGAATGTTGAGGATTGTTTCAGGGCCATGCCCTATGTTTCAAATAACAACAAAGGTTCCGTAGGAAATTTTTAATTTCGCATGATAATTGGGGTATGTGTATGTGAAACAAAGCGTGCAATTCAAATGGAATAATGTTGAGAAGGTCGCTTTTAAGGATATAAAAAAAAATGATAGCTCATGCACCTTCTCTGAAAATTCTTTACTTTAAAAAATATTTTATTCTGTATACTTTTGTTTCAGACAACTCACTTGCAGCGCTGCTCACACAGAAGGAAGAGTTGGGAGATGATTACCCAATATCATTTATGACCACCGGATTACAAGGCGCTGAATTGAATTACCTTGCTATAGACAAACAAGCATACATAGTTTTCAAAGCAGTAAAACAATTCAGACCTTATATTTCGAAAAACAGGATGAAAGTGATCGTTCCTCATCCGGTTGTCAGGCATTAGAGGAAATTTCAACTCAAAATGGGCCTTTTAAGACTAATTCAAATTCCATGTCATCATGTGTTAGCCAATGAAATTGATTTAAATTTGAAATGCCATATATGTATTACAAATAAATTTAATATAAATTTGGGGACAGGTATCATAAAAAAACCTACTTTTTTTGTTCATATTTTCGACATATCTCCCTGTGTTTTTACTCAAATTTAGATCGAGAGAGATTTTCAAATGAAAAATTAAATTATGCATCAAACAAGTACTCACTTGGCATAATTTTGACAGACCCCGCTACCCAGAAAACAAGAAGTACCTGAGAAAACATGATGATGATGTCATCATCATGTTTTTTAGGTATTTCTTGTTTTTGGGGCAGCGGGGTCTGTCAAAAGTATGTCGAGTGGTTACTCATTGGATCTGGAATATCATCATGTTTTTCAGGTATATCTTGTTTTTGGGTAGCAGGGTCCGTCAAAATTATGCCGGGTGGGTACTCGTTGGATGCGGAATTTAATTTCGCATCCAACGAACTCTCTTGATCGAAATGTGAGTAACAACACAGGGAGATATGTCAAAACTACAAACAAAAAAAGTATTTTTTTCTTTTCTTCCTCCAAAATTAATAAATATTATTTTATTATTTTAACTATTATTTTATTATTTTTCTTAGGAGGCGTATTTTGAGTTGATTTTTCTCTATCGTCCCTCTTCGTATAGAAAGAATTGGGTGAGAGAAGAGGAAAGTGGGTGATAGCAATACAAGAGTACGATTTAGAATTCAAGCCAACCACTATTATTAAAGTTCAAGGACTATGTAAGTTTCTTGCAAAAGGTCATACTAACGAAGATCGTGATTGGGAGAATGAAGCAGAGTTAAACATGATTGATGTATATCCCATTCTTACTGCTACCGAATATTGGTACAAGGATATAATTCATTACCTCCATCAAGGACATTTATCATAGCATTGGAACACCAAATAGTAGAGGGAACTTCAATTGAAGTTGACCTCCTACTAGATAATCAATGGAGTTCCTTTTAGAAAAAACTAAGATGGAGTGTTTCAGAGATGCCTAAAGCAAGAAGATACATCCAAAGTAGTTAAAGAATTGCATGATGGCCCTATAGGAGGACATTTCTCTGGAGATACTACTACTCATAAAATCCTTAGAGATGGTTATCACTGGCAAACATTATTCAAATATTCTAATAATTATGTGATAGAATGCGATGTATGTCAAAGGAGTGGTGGTAGATTATCAAAAGCAGCTAGATCATTGCAACCCGTCATTATTTTGGAGTCATTTGAATAGTGGGGTATAGATATCATTGGTGAAATCAATCCAAATTCTTCACTACAACATCGATATATCCTCACAGCTACAAATTATTTCACAAGATGGGTCGAAGTAGTTTTGCTGCGCAAAGTGAATGAAGTTGTGTTCATTATATTTTGCAAAAAAATATTATGACCAGGTTTGGGGTTCCAATTTCCCTTTTTTTATAATGCATCTTATTTTTCATCCATTGAGATAACCGGATTTGCTTGTCAAAAGGGAATCAAATTACATTATTCAGCAAATTATTATCCTAGGGGAAATGGGTTAGAAGAATCAACAAACTAGAATCTCATCCAAATATTGAAAAAAATTGTCATTGAAAATCAGAGAAATTGGCACACATCACTTCCCAATGAACTATGGGAAGATAGGGTCACCTGAAAGAATTCCTTAGGAGTGTCTCCTTATACTTTGGTTTATGGGAAACAAGTTATTTTAACCTCGAACATTCTGCTTCCTCCATCCTCTCAATTAGCTCAAGCCTCACAAGGATCCGGTAGTGAAATATTAGAAGGACGTATTAACACTCTGCTAAAACTTGAAGAATCCAAACATAAGTCTAAATAGAAGTTTAACCAACATCAAGACATTGTCAAAGATTGTTTGATAAGAAAAAATACAGGAAGGAGAATTTCAAAATAGGAGACTTGGTTTTAAAATGGGGTCACCCACATGACGAGAAGGGACAACGTACCAAATTTCAACATCTATGGGTTGACCCCTATCAAATTGCTCAGAATATTGGCCCCTCAACTTATAATTTGCAGGATTTACAAGGGCGGGAAGAGAACCTTCCTGTTAATGGCCTTGTTCTCAAAGCATACTTCACTTAGTTCTTTTTAGGTATCCTTTTGTATATAAATAAAACCTTTCTTTTCCGTTCTTTTTTTCTATTTTGTTTTCTTTCTTTTGTTGATTTACTTTAGTTTACTTGATTTTGTTTAGAATAAACTAGCTCAATTTTTTACACTTGGGAACATAGGAATTTGAATAATCACAAGATGCTTTGAAATCCAAGAACTCCTTATTGGAAGATATGTGCAAAATTTTGATCAAAGTTGAGATTCTTTAATTAATAAACTGCAAAACGGGAAGATATTTCAAGAACACATTGAAGTCTTGTTTAAACCCTGTATAATAACTAAGGCCCATGAAGTCTAGAATACTATCTTGGGGCTCCGTCCATATTCACACTAATATATGTCCTAAGAATCTTGTCATGATGGACCCACGGAAAGGAAGCAAGACTGACATATCTATGACATTCAAAATAATCCCATTCTACTAAATGAAAGACAAAAGGCTTAAAGTAAAGAGTCAAAATTCCAAACTAGGAAAAATACATCAAAGAAGATATGCTGAAGAAATAAATCAGCAAAATAAATGGATTTCTCAGAAAGGTTCTTCTCCGTCTGTGAGCTGAAACAAGTCATCACTCACACAAAAGGAAATTATGGATGTAATAACTCAAATCAATTTATCAAAGTAAAAGAAGCAAACAAGGAAGAATCAAAAGACGAATGTATTTAAGCATCAAAAGAATGCGAATAGCATGGGAATGAGGAATAAATGAATACATATGTCTAACTTCGCTATGATCCTGTGGTGTCATATCCAACTGCAACCAAAAGACAGAGGTAAAATCAATCTCATGTCTTATCCCCAAGAGAGATATCAGGCCTTCTAATATTGGTTAATCTACCCCAAAATACTGTAATCAATATGATGTACATCCTTGGAAAATTCTAACTTCTTAAAAAATATCGAAGAATTCCCTGAAGAAGTTGTTGTAATCAAGTACTATGTAGAATTTTTTATTTTGAAATGATTGTTTTTGCAGAGATCTGTGTTCACCAGCTAGTCACCAATTGTTGCTGTTGGAACTTCTTCCCCAAAATTTTACATTTTTAAGGCCCCTCCTTAAATTTTTGACCTTACTCCTTCCTTAGACAATTTTTACTTCTTGAAGGATTCATTCCAACAATTGGGTTTTCTTTGATTTGAGCCAAAAAAAATATTTGGCTAAGTTGAAAAAATCAGGTTTTTCTTTCGCGGAAGAACTGAGCGAGTTTACATGATACATTGGAAGAACTCATCCATTCTCTCTAACACTTTAGATCAACTTGATCAGTTCCATCGACGTATCAGACGAACTCATGAAGTTCTACCGACACGGTCGCAAATCACTAGCGAGTTGCTTCCAGGTCTTTTTGCCGAGGTTGTTTTTTAGCCAAGTTTTTTGACGTTTTTTTACTAAGTGAATTGTTTCATGGGAAGAATTCCTTTAGCTTCTCTGACGTATTTGTGAGAATTTCTCAATGATTTTTTCCTACACTATTAGCAAAACTCACCCTTTCTTGCTGACACTATCGCAGAAAATCTCAATCTTCACCATCAATGCTTTCTATCGGAAGAATTCTCTGAGTTTTTATAGTGTTTCATCAGAATTTCTCACCGAGTTTTTTCGACACTATCGGTGAAACTCATATTTTACATCTGACACTATTGGAAAAACTGAGATTCTATAGCCGACATTGTTTCTTTAAAATACTTTTACAAGTTTTTTCGACATTGTTTTATCGTAATTTTTTTACGCGTTTCTACTGACAGTGTCATTGAAACTCAAAGATGCAGCCCACACTGTCGCGGAAAAATTAGATTTTGTCGTCGATGTATCAGGAAACTCAGAGGAAAATACCAACAATATATCGGCGTTATACGACGAGTCTTTAAGTTTGGCGCAAAAATGACATTTTCAAAGTCATTGTGTTTATTGCTCCAAACCACCGCATTAATTACATATTTGTAAATTTTCATATATAGGTGGTGGTTTTTTTGGATTTTTATTACAAACCCTATTTTGGATGCTTCCAACAACCACCAAACACTTGGAACTTTCACATCGCTATGCCAAATGTCATACCTATATCATTAGTTGACAGGTAGGCACAGAGACCCATCCTTTTGTCTTGTGTTCTTCTAGAAGGTTTTAAAAACTATATGCATAGTGAAGGTCTAGGGTTTTAAAGGTCACCAGAGTTGGTTTTTCCCCATCACTTTTCTTGTCCCTTTCCTAATGAAGGAAAACTCACAACCCATAAGGATTTTTTCTTAGAACGCTTTCGAACCTGCTATCCTGGATTCCATGGAGTTTGTTTAGAGCTTCACCACACTGTTTGGGTTTTATCTGTTGAGGATGGTAGTATTAGTATGTTGAACCTTAGGGTTTTTTTAAGGAAATTAATCTAGGATGGATGTTTTCTTATCCATGCATTGTTTATATTGAGCATGTCGAGGGATGAATTTGCGATGAAGGGGAGACCCTTTGCGAATTCAAACCCTGACCATCGCTTCTTTTTAGAGCTCTGGCCCATGGTTTATTTTTAGACTGTGTATGGTAAGATGCATTCCCAGTGATCCTCCTTAGGATTGACACTATAAGGTAAGAGTATTTCATGGGAGTTAGATACAAACCGAGGTTTTACAGTTCTCCAAAATGTCCTTGGTTTCAATTTTATTGAATCATTGCCATGTTTTCACTTGATTATTCTTTCACCTTTGGGGGAAATTAGTGGGAATAAGTATCAATGTTTCAATTATGTTATGGTTGAAATAAAACTTGTAAACTATGTGGACTAGAACAAAAGGCAGTCAACATTTATGCTTTGAAGAACCAGTGATGAAATGAGCATCCTCAGTATGTTGATTTGTTTAGGAACATGAAAATGAATGTATAATAATAGAGGTTCAACCCACAAAATGATATATAAACATACATTGATAAGTTTCCATTTAAATTTTTAGAAACACACAACCTTGCTGCAAGTATAAAGTGAATGGGAAATCTCTGGGGAGTAATCCCTCTCCACCTCACAAGACTATTTCTGAGTGGCTAATGATGAAATGGTAAATACAACTCGGTTTTATTATATAATGTTAGAAACTGAATGCAATCTCATTTTTTTTAAAAGAACAATGATTTTAAAGAACAATGACTCATATATACTTTTTAACTTGGCCTCTCATATTCAATTTTTTCATGTTTGATGCAAATGCATGTTTTTTTAAGGATAATTGCAGGGTTACTAAGACATATCTTATTGTGATCATGTCATAGGTTCATCTCTCATGAAGAAGAATTACCTGCAGGAATACAATTTGGAAACAATAAACCCAAACCATGCGTAAGAAGAGTAGAAAGAAGAAGGCTAAGGCCATTGAGGTTGAATCAGACGTGGAGATTATGTCCAAGACTGAGATCATATTTGAAGACACTAAAGGCATCACAGGAGCTAAACAGGAGTTTAAATGGGTTTATATATATCATATGATGAGAGACCATAATTTCTTTGATGTGGGCCTGGAAGATATTCCCTTATATGAAAATATAAGAAAATCAGGAATTACTAAGGCAACTACATGCCCAGAACTATTCCCATGTGTTGAAATCATCAGATGGATTTTACCTCGGGAAAACCATTCCACAATGATTATTTCCAACATAAAAGGGGAAGATTTTGTTGCTTTTACTCTGGCCTACATAACATCAGCATGAAAATTGTCGACCCCACAAGTTATGATGACTAATGAGTGGTTCAACGAAGTGGGGTTTGATATTGTGGAATGTGCCAAAAGAATGGTGGTAAAAGGAAGACAACTGCACCGGAAGGAAATTGGTGAATACTAGTCTACAAGCTTATGATCCCCTTGCAAGGTCATAACGTTGATAGTGAACAGGATTTTTGGCTGGGAAAATGGGAGATTGTATAAATTAAGTTGGATCCCATTAATATACTATGTGGCCTTTGAAGGAACCATTTTCAATTGGGTAGATATTGTATCAAGTAGCTTGTCATCATGTATAGCTACCGCACGGGGAGGGATGACTAAGAGAAGGTTAGAATATTGCATGGCCTCTTACCTGACTGACTACATCCTATGCAGAAACTCATTCCCCAAGATCGTTTGCACTTGGTATCACACTAAGACCCCTATATACGATTCTTATCAATTTATTTGGGCACACAAGTATTTAAGCTTTTACAATATTATATGTGAAGATATTTTAATGTGTTATGAGCCTATCTTCCTTAAATAACCTGAATTCTTGTCAAAAACTGCTATGGAAGTTATTTGTGAATACGGGGATTACTATTTCTCCAAGGAAGGAACTTACCTGAGAATGTATGGAGGCTCTAGAGCCCCATCACTGCTACCCAAATTTTCCATGGACTATGTAGTCCATAAGGAAGTAGTAAGGAAGTTATTCATAGATGGAGTAGGTAAGTTCCTCTTTGATATGGAAAAGGTATCATTCCCACCACTTCCCTTTTGCATTGGAAGTTACAAATTTACTAAGGTCAAAAGCGTCTCTGAATTTGTAAAATATTTGGAAAAAAAATTCTTTGGGGAGAAGCTTTTATGTAGAAATGACGCAGAAGGAAAAATTGTAGAGAATTGTATGACTATTGTTTTGCTCTATGAATACTATAATCACTTCGATAAGGATAAATAGGTGTATAGAAATTCCAGAACCATGACCGATATGAGTATATGTTTCAAGAAGAAAGGCACCACCAACGGGGGTAAAGGTAGCAGTAGTGCCATTGAGAAGCAAAAAGAAGAGCTCTTGAAGCTATAGCAGGAAGAGGCTGAAAGGAAGAGAGTAGGAGAGGCTCAGAGAGAGAAGGATGTATATGAGAAGAAACAAGCTGAAGAGGCTCAAAGGAAAAAAGAGGAGGAAGAAATATTACAAAAGGAATCAAAAGAAAGAGCGTGAAAGGAAGCTAAGAAAGAATATGAAGAATTAAAAAATAAAGACAGGTGGATAAGGAAAGAGAAAATTTATACCAGGATAGTGCCCAATACAATCTAATGGACCTTTCTACTTCATCAAGTGGCACCATCATAGGTGGCCACGTTCCTCTTGCAGAACTAGGACTCATTCCTTACACCCCATCTAAGAAGCATACAGTGGCATGCTTAGATACCAATTTTTTTTATAAGGAAAGAAAACTATTGTTGAGAGATCAGAGAAAATAATAAAGATCGACACCCAACCTAATGTGGTTACAGTGACTGAGAAAATAGTTGTGGAAGGCACTAATAAAGACCCTAAATTTTTAGCGTCTGTGAATATAGCAGCCATGCAAGAAAATACTTATAATGTCGACAAGTTGGTGGAAGATGTCAAATATCATAAAGAAAATATGCTTAAAATGAAAGACACTTTAGTCGAGGAGTGACGAGAAGGACTAGCACTAAAAAGGAAAAATGAGGTGACCCTCTCAGAAAATTAAAGGCTCGAAAGGGAGTATCAAACTTTAGAATTGGAAAAGGATCCACTGGAGGTGCAATTTATTATGTAAGGAGAGAAAAAGGATTTTGAGGACAAAATTTTAGAATTAGAATCACATAAATATGTGGAAAAATACAAGTAGGGGAACTAAGAACATGGCTAAAGGAACTAGTGGCACAAAATAGATCACTGGAGACTCAACTTAAAATATCCAATGAAAGACAACCTAATACCTCTTTCTGTGATCAAGAATTCATGATCCGTAGAAATGTCAATCATGTCAAATAAAGTCTCATGGATGAGATATATAAAGTAAAGCATACAGAGACAAGATTGAATGAAATAGCATATGAATAACTTTGTTTCAAGAAAATACTACTATAATTCATTAAGAAAGTTCAAAGCCAGCTGACTTGGGTAGAATCCAATTCAACGTTTTCCAAAACACTTGCTTCAGAAGATAGCATGAGGTCTAGAAATAGAATTGGCGCTCTTGGAATTTTGCAAAAAATCCTCTGTAATATTAAATAATGAAATTGAAAAGACTCTAGAAAAATGCACAGAGTTCTAAAAATAATTCGCAAAGTCCATAATAAATGATACCTTTATTTGGCTTCAAAATTCAATGAATTCTCAAACAAGGATCAGAATATGGCGTATCTCCAAGATATACTGCATGAGGATGAACAAAATATTAAAAAGATTGAAATCATAAGTGAAGAGGTGGTAAAAAATTGGATTGCATAAGCCTCTGTCAGTAATTATCTCTTGGAAGACTTGTACAGATTGACTCCATCAAAACTGACAAACATGGAGACATAGCTAGTCGTACACGAGGTGACCATGAGATTGCTGGAGCCATTATATTATTGGTCTATTGCAGGGGAATCTAATGCACCGAGGGAATACATTTCAAAACCAGCTGGGCCTACCTGAAATTTTGTATTTTTATGTATTTTGTCACTTTATGTAATTTATTATTTTTTTGTAAGTGCGAGGCACAAAAGGACAAAAATGTGGAACTCCTAAGGTCAAGGGAATCTAGAATTCATTTGTAATTGTATTATAAATAGAGGTAGGAGGTAGAATACAAGGGAATTTCCCTGACACAAGAAGGCTGGTTTATTTGTAAGAAGAACTGATTTTTTCTACGAATAAAGAAGGAAAATTTTGTTGGGAAAGGACTGCATAGGTACTACATGGATTATGTGGAAGTTCGAATCTGGAAATAATTCTATTGAGTTTCTATATAACTTTGAGATATTTTTGACTTTTATGAACTATTTATTTAATGATGAATGATTTTGATTTTTCATATAAAATTATGTGCAAAAATTGAGTAATGAATGCTTTCTTATTTCAAATCTATGTTTGTTAATCTTTCTACTGTAACTATGTGTATGGAACTGGAACAGTTAGGTGCAAGATTCATTATAGATCATTACAGTACATTACTCTTAGTCTTCTAAATTTTCTGCCCAAGGGGATAGGATAGATTAGTTTTGAATAGACTAAAATATAATTAATTTGCTTAGATTTAAATTTATAGAAGTGATTGAGGAAAAAGAGAGGTAATCTGGTAGGTAAGAACCTATGCATCTCTAGTGAGGTTCTTGTTCTTCAGTCACCTGCATTTAGCATAGCAATTTGCATTTCCTCCATATAAAGGAAATTACAAAAATGGTGGACAGGGCTGCAATATGTATATGTATGACGTATTTCTATGAATATAGTTGATTTCATGTTGTATTTCCGATTCCCTTATGATGAATGTTTTATGTATCAAATAATACTTAAACACAACTAGATTTGAACCCAAATTCAACAATTCCATCCGATGAGACCCAGAAAATTGATTGTGTCGTCGAATTGTGGGTTTAAAATTTTTTATTTCATTTCTTTTTCTAAAATTGACCCCAATTGTTGTTGTATTTTCAGCGGTCGTCGATTATTCGAATAAAAATCATAGAATATTTGATGGTAGTTTGAAATAAAACCTTCAATCGTAGAATATCCAACATTGGTTGTAAGTTTAAAGTTGTTGAATATCCTACATTGTTTCCCGTATTCTTTCAAATGGTCACTAGTCGAATTGAGTCAAATATCTGACATTATTTCCCATTTTTTCTCAAATGGTTAATAGTAAAAAATTTTCATATATGCAACGAAATTTGTTTTTAGAAACTTAGGATTTTAAAAATATTCCAACATAAATTTTAAACTAGCAACAGTTTGCGGAGGTTATAACCTTTAGATGGATTGTTTTTTGTTCAAAATACAAAATTATTTCAATTGTTATTATCAGTGCAAATAGTGATGGGTGGATCTTGATTTTTAAGTTCAATAGTCACCAGTCAAGCTTGGTAAAAGAAAATGTCACAGAACAATATCCTTGATAAAAAAGGAACAAAAACGAGAATTACTTGGTAGATTGTGGGATGAAGTGAAAAGAAATGGTGATGAGAAGTTGTATTGTCCTTGTAGTGAATACAGGGGATTTAAAACAAGAAGAATAAGCACCACAACATCTAAAAGAAGCTGTAGGAGATATGGAGAAATTGAGGAGGGACATGAATATTGTCCATTGGTAAGTTATTATTTATATGTCTTTATATTGATCACTTTTTTCAATGTATGTATCATTTTAATATTTGTTTTATTTATACTAATATCTCTTGATGGTTAGTAATTATAAAGGTAAGGCCACCTAGGGCATATCACCTGGAGGATGTGCTTGTAGAACAAGCACCATAGGAACATGGATATCTGAATATTGAAGATCAAGTTAATGAACATATTGACGAAGATGATCATACTAATAACATATTTGGAGATAATGGTACAAATAAATTGATCAATGAATCATTTAATGTTGGAGTGCATGATGATGATCCTGAAAATGATGACTTTGATGATGTTTATGATTTACCTCTACTTGAGAAGGAATGCGAACAACTTTATGAAGGCTCCAACACAACTCTTTTGTCTTCTATATTGTTGATATTGAACCTCAAGGTTATGAATGGTATATGAAACATATCAGTCACACAAATGTTAAGGTATGCAATATATTCCATCACATATATATGATCATGATAAAGGATATCTTTGTTCCTATAATAATTTTATTTTTAGTGCACGATTAAAAGTAATAGGGATGGAATATGTTTCATTAATATTCTTTATATATTATATTAACTATATTTTTCTGGTTAATTTGTTGTAGCTTGATAGCTGAATTTTTGTTACACCGTCAAATATTGTACCTTGTAGATATCGATATTTATATGGCATCATGAAAGATATCGGAATGGTGTATCAACTAATTGATACATTCACTAATGATTATATTATATATTATAATCAACATGAATTTGAAGTAGAATTCCTAGAATATCATAGCAATAGATATAGAACAAATGAAATAACAAAAAAGGTGCCTCACAAGGTTCTTCATTATATTCCCATTATTACACATTTTCAATGACTATTTAGGTGAAAAAACATAGCACAATTCATGTATTATGTTCCATGGAACATAACTGAAGATTCCATTCTTCGAATTCAAGTAGATGGTTATGCATTTGGAGACATGGAGAAGAAATGGACACACTTTAAAGAAGAAATGATCCAGATTTATGCAGGAACGCAACATAATACAAAAATAACCATAAAAACAAATATGCAATGGAAATAACACTTCATTTCATTAATCCAAGAACTAAAACTTGTTTACATAAAGAATGGAAATAAACTAGCTAGAGTGTTGGTAGCTTATCTTTGAGAACAGATGTGACGGCTACATGCCTCTAAAATTTGTGTTACAATGACGCTTGAAGGCCTATTTATTATTGAGAAACAATGGAAACCATGCACATCCAAAAACCTAACCCTAGGAGGTGAAACGCCAAAATATGGGCCCCGTTGGGTAACTTGGTACATCAATTTCCTAAGGTCGTAACTTCGGCATACTACCTCTATTTGATGCACATGATACATCGTTATAAAGATATATTCAAAGAATACATCCATAAAAACAAAATATCAATTTTGAAATGGAATTATATTATCCTGACAATTCGATGTCGAAAAAACACCGTTTAGGGCCTCAAAACGGCTCTGGAAGTTTAGGACCTGAAAACTGCCAAAACTAGTAAATTGTGCTACAATTAAGCAAACTAAAAAACTGAAAGAAAAAACTGGGTGGGGGTCAAAGTGGAATAGGCGGGGGGNGCTCTGGAAGTTTAGGACCTGAAAACTGCCAAAACTAGTAAATTGTGCTACAATTAAGCAAACTAAAAAACTGAAAGAAAAAACTGGGTGGGGGTCAAAGTGGAATAGGCGGGTGGTCACCAATATCCTCCTGGATCAAGAACCTCATAATGTTAGGATTTATTTTGCAGGAGATGGTGTCAATCCATTTGCAAAGATGAGACATATTAACTAGATGTGGCATATTTTTGTTATCAGAAATAACATTTCTCCATGGATGTCAATAAAAATGGAGCACATAATATTGGAAATGATTGTTCTCGGTAATTATTTACACAATTTTTTTTTAACACAATAGAATCTCATTTGTCACATTTCTTGCAGAATGTCATATGTTTTTTTCATTTATTCATATATATTATTTATATATCTAAAATGGTTGTAATAATTATGTACTGTATATGTTCAAATCAATTATGTAAATACCAAGTTAAAGATATGAATGTATATATTGGGACTCTTATTGACAAGCTATTAAATCTATGGAATGACATCACTATGTATGATGTCTCTAGACCAATATGACAAGCAATTTCAATTTCGTGCAATGCTTGAATGAACAATTCATGATGACCTAGGGATAACACATTTTTGTTTTATGTAGTTATAACGCCCATTTTAATAGTATTTATTTTTTTTAATTTGATATATTAATCAAGCATATTTTTTAAATAATTCATTCATGATATACAATTATTATTGACAAAGTTAATCCATCTCTTGTAGGTCTTCAAACAAAAAGAAAATTTGCATGTCATGTTTATGGTCTAGTTTGTGGTCCTAAGATGAAATCTCAATGTTCAAAAACTTTAGGAAAGGGGTTGTTTGATGAGTATAGTAATTTCTCTAAGGATCATATGTATCGTAGTACCAAAAAACATATTTTCAATGGGAAATAAGAGACTGCATTAAATCCAAAGACAATGACATCTCATGTATGGAAGTTTCAATATAATATAAATTGTAAAGGTACAGATCAAATTGTCTATCTATCATCATATATGAAATTTAAAAAAAAAAAATTATATTGTGTGTTGTTTACTATAATTGACATTGGTTCCTATAATTTATTTATAAACTATAATTCATGATGGCCATCATGATCATGAAGGAATTAAAGGGATTCAACGAGGAATGGAAATTTATCCCAAACAATTCAGCAGGTTTCCCTACTATGAGCACCTACAAAATTTTAATATTTTTGATACAATGCATATCAAAAAGAATGTGGTTGACACATTACGATGAATATTGGATGGAAGGGGTGAAAAAGAAAAAACTGTCAAAAATTGCATTGATATTTAGGAATCCAATCATGCAATGAAATATGTCATTCAATTAAATAGAAACGAATTCCAAATAAATTTAATCTCACTTCCATGGTTGTTAATGAAGCAGCAAAGTAATGTTGTAAAAGAAGTCATTCAAAAAATTAAATTTCCCACTAGATTTTGCCTGAACATGAGGAATATCATAACAAATAATGGTGACTTTGGGGGAGTGAAAATTCATGATTGACATATCTTCATCAAGGTAATTATTCGGGTATATATATTGCTATATTTTTTTTATAGTAGTGCATGTTGTTGGTGTTTTTTGTCTACTCGTTTAAAAAGTAATGAAATGTTTTTATTGCTACAGTATGTTCTACCTCTATCTCTCCCTAACAACTTCAACAACAATGTCAAAGAAGTTATATATGATCTTGGAAAATACATGAGGTATGGTGTGATATTTTGCATGCATAAGTATTTGTTTAATTCATTGTAGAACTTAATTTGACATTTTCTTTACTAATTGTTATGTACTTTAATGTTTATTTTTGTTAGATCGCATGATTTACTTGCATCAGTTGTAGATGGTTTTCATCTAAAGGAATACATAAAGAAGATATAAACTATTGGAGGAGATGAATTCCTCGTCTAATGTGTGAAATACAAAATAATCTACCTTCTAAATTTTTCAATGCACAAGAACACTAACTTATACATCACTACTACATATGGCTCAATTTTCCCATGAAAGTTTGCCACAAAAAGTTAAAAACGTTGTTTTCCTGGAAAAATAGTTTAAATTTTTGGAAAAAATAAAAAATGGCCCTGACATTTGTCTCTAAAGTGACATTCTTAAACGTTAATCGCAATTTCAACCATAGTTCATTTCTATCGCAACGAAAGTTCAAGCCGGTCGCTATAGTGACGAAAGGTCAAGAACACCACTATAGCGATGAAGTATCAATGTTAAGGCCAATGTTCTTGAAATAGAACTTAACTAAATCCTGTCTATCTCTGTTAGTAGAGCACAAGGCTCTTAACCTTGTGGTCATGGGTTCGAGCCCCATGGTGGATGATCTAGTTGGCGTGTAATGCATGTTTCGTCATTGTAATAAGTAGTTTTTTATTTTGTATTTTTTTAAGCTTATTAACCACATGCATTTTTTGTTTCCACCTCTTGTTTTAACAACATAAACTTTTAAAAAAAAAAATTCTTAATTTGCAATGAAATGAATAATCGTTTAACCCAAATAGCACTTGTAAATCATTTAATATGTTTTTTAATTTATGTACGTACAATGGGGGAGCTTAAGTTTCCTTATATTTGAGGTAGAATGTCATTCTTATAGGGAAATAGAGATAAATTTACTCTTAGTTTTACATTGAATTCATACAGTAAATGAATGTTGTAGTTAGACCAACTAGGTAGGTAGATATCATGTTATCAGTTAACAAAACATTTTTGTACTAGAGAAAAAACATCATCATAATATCAAGCTATCAAACATGTCCAATAAAAATAAATCAATAGAAATTGGAGAAAATTTCCCATATATACTTGGTCGTTAAGGTGATTACAATTCATACCAAAGCTAGAAGTTACTAGTTATGTATATGATTTTGACTATAAGCCCAAATTTCTTGTGACTAATAAACAATCTAAACACAAAAAGGCATAAGAAAAATATAGAATCCTTAATAGAGCTCAAAAATGGCTAATAAGTAGATGTGCTAGAGATAAAATGAATAAAACTTTTAACAGTGCCCATATATTGTGTATAAATTTAAGTTACTAATAGATCCTAAATAATACTACACTAGCATTTACAAACAAAGTTGTAGTAGTGTACAACTATTATCCATAAACAATGGGCTTATAACCTACCTATTTCTCCAACAAATATACTCGATAAAAATTATAAAAATAACTTCTTCACTTGACATACATGTGAATAAGTTTAGTTGACATTGCCTAGATTTCATCACCATCTTCATCCTCATCATCCTCATCATCCTCATCATTAGCATCATCATCATCATCACCATCATCATCGTCATCATCATAATCATCATCATAATCACCACCACCACCACCACCATCATCATCATCATCATCATCATCATCATCATCATAACCATTGACATCATCATCACCAATATCGTCATCATTAGCATCATAATATAGTTGGATATTAAGAGTTTTTTAATGTCCTTGGCCATTCTTCTTATTATAGAATCAAGAAAGATTTTTTTCATGTCTTTGACCATTCTTCCTACTATTTACATGTTGCCTTGATATTTTTGGGCATGTTTATCAATTTTGTGTATCTTTTCAAACATCTTGTATTTATTTCATGCTATGATTATTCCTTCTCTCTTTATCATTTTAGATGGCCTTGATATATCTTAGTTTGTTTGGCAAGTATGATTAACATAATTCTGAACATTTATTGAACTAAATCATCAAAATTTAGAGTCGTTGGTTAAAAAAAGAACATATTTTTAATATCGAGTTATTCCATCCATGTAACAAGTTTATCAGACTTCTCATGGAAAATTTTTTGAAACATTTTATCATAACATAAGTGCCAATTTTTGCATTTACTCTTTGTTGTAAAGGACCATGCACACTAATTTGGATACAATTATCCACAACCCTAAAAGTTTTAAGGAGGAAGAAAAAATCTTAACCTTTGAGGAATAAGAGGTGACAACCCTCCAAACATGTCAAATATATGGAACTCTTATAAACTTTAGATGAATATCCTTTATCATCACCATCATCATCGTCATCGTCATCATCAACATCATCATCACCACCACCATCATCATCATCATAAGGATGATGTTGATGTTGATGATGATGACAATGACCATCATCATCATCATTGACATCATAATCATATTCATCATCATCCTCATCATCATGATAATCATCATCAACAGCATCATCCTCATCATCATCACCATCCTCATCGTCACCATCATCACCGTCATCACCATCATAATAAACTAATTATTAGGGTAATTTTCATGGCCTTGGCATATAATTATAGTTTTTATAGGCTAATTTGGATAGGAACTTGGCACCTTGGCTAATTAAATTGGTGGGATCCACTTCAGTTGAAACCAGTGACACCTAAATTGACACACGACATGATCTCCTTCCTCCATCATCTTCTTCTTCCTCCATTAGAGTCTCTCTCTACATCCCTTTCCAATAGCATAGGCTCTATTGTATCATATATCATATATTTTTCTTTTATTTCCTCTCTCACTATGTCTGTTTTTGAACCTTTAATTCTCTCTATTCTTTATGCTTGTGGTGTCGTAGTGTACCTTTTCCTTATATTCCTTCTAAAATATCTTATGAACACAAGCGTGGTCTAAGAATTTGTAACAAGAATTTGTGGTCCCTTCATTGGTAGATCACGGTTTCGAGTCCGCTCTTGTATTTTCTCCACGTCTGGAGCATTAAGTTTTTGTGTGACTACACCCTGTTGTCAGTAGTCATCCAAATGTACACTATATATTCTCATCTTGGGTTGATATCTATTTATTGGTAATTTATATAGGTTTAGTGATAAATATACAAATCTATAGTGCTCCGTACTATGTATACATTTTTCCAAACTCAAAGCTATAGAACTATTGTCTTGCGATAACCTTTTGTGGAAACTACTAAGCAACTAACAACAAAGACATATTTCACACAATATTAAATGTACTTTATTTTCAATTGATATTCAGTTGTAAAATTTTAGGCCTTTTTTCATAGAAAAGACAACTTACCTGTAATTACAAATTGTCCATCCCAAAAGTCTATAGGCTAAAACAACAATTTGTTTCAATAACTTGGTAACCACCAGGGGACTCTAGTTAAACCTTTTGTTTGGCCTCTTGATTTTTGGAGAAAAACAGTTATAATTTTAGAGGTTATTTGGTTGTAACTTTCCTTGTTCCTTTGCTTTGACAGTTGGCCTTTTTTTGCAACTGAGTAATTGCGTCGAGAGGCATTGTACAACCCAGTATGGGGGAGATCTTGTAACGTAATATTCCTCATGTTTGCACCAAGATCCGCCCTACATCCCCATATGGGGAATACCTTGTAACGTAATGTTCCTCATGTAAATGTCGGCTATAAATATTATGAGGAAGATGTTGTACCATTCCTCATGTAAAGGTCGGCTATAAATATTTAATTTTTACTTATATTTAGTTATGATGTAGATTTTGTCTACCATTAATTAAAAGTAAATATTTTCTCTCCCATTAACATAAAAATGTATAAAATATCAATCTTCCATGAATAGAAGACCGTGACAAATAAAACAGAATGAATATCTCCACAACCGATAGACAATTTCCTCCTCCTGCTCTCTGAGCAAGCTCCTCCCCTCCAAGCCTTTAATATTTACCAAAGTGGGCGCTTTTTGCTAGATAATGCTAAATATATTGATTGACAAATAATGTGCATTATATATTAAATGCTTCCTAGCAGACCAAATATTGATTGGAAGATATTAGGTATGACGAAATAAAATAGCGTTTCACACAAAATATGCGCTCCCAGTGAGCAAGCAGTTTGAACAAGGATTCCTCGTCAACCCTTTACAAGATATATTGTCCAATATTTTTTCATGTTGCATTCATGCACAAAAATGCGTGAGCCAACACCATTATGATCTACATTTTCTAACTGATTTCAACAATTTGGTACTCCATGTTATTCTTTTTTACTCTGATTATATATCAATATATATCTGGAACTTAAATTTGCATTTATCTGATTACATTGTTAAATGAGGTTTCAACATCACATTCAAATTTCAACAACAATCTAATGTCTCAAATGCAATTCAACAACAAAATCCTTAGATGCCTTTGTGTTTTCCTAGAAACAGGTTACAATCGAGATCGTGTATTACAAAAGCATAGCAATCAATCAGAGATTAGACCGTAGTATTGTTTGGTGATGCACTTGAAACTAACTAATGAATTACTAACCTGACTATTATCGCATGTACAATCCTCACTTTGACATACACATAATTGTTTTTTGTTAATAAGCAGAGAAATTCGTATTATTGATGGTACAAAAAGTTACAAAAATATTACATTCAGTCTTGGCCAGCTATGTAGTTGCTAGGCCAAGCAAATCTTTACCACTGAGAATATTCCACTAAGAACTGAAGCTTCATTTTATTTCCTTCTAAAGTGAAGGGAGAATCAGGACCTACTATCCACTCTATACATAATGCATAACTCATAAAACTTGAGTGCAAAAGTAAAGCTAATGAAAATTTTTACTGAACATAACTAAACTAGATAAGCAGGGTATATACAACACAACCATTGGGAATAAGAAAGCCCAAGTTCACAAAAAGGTAGAAAAACCAGGAAAAGTCCATTCCTGGACTAGAAAAGATCTCGATAACCAATCCAAAAAATAGCCAAGCCAAAAACCAGCCAAACAGGGCTGCCCTGCCTCACTGAGGCGTTGGGTTTGCTGGAGATGGACAAGGTGCAGCGGGGTTTTCTCCAAGTATTCCTTGCAATTCACTAGCCAACGAATCTAACATTTGGAAGCCAACAACAGATGCTTGCTGGCCATTTCTGATAATCACCAGCGCTTCTCTGATTCCCCTTGCCATCTGGAGGTTTGCTTGAATTTCCCTAGCCAGCAAGATACGCCTCGTCCAGAACGGGCTCACCATGAGCGATCTTCCCTGTTGATTCCCGTACTCATGAACCAACTCAACCTCCTTGATATATATCACTGCTTCCACTATCGCCAAGGTCTCCGCCATGTATTGGGCTCCCCAATTGAATAACAGAGGGGATTGGTCTTTTTCAGTGAAGGAGTTAGCACTGTCAGAATAAGCCATCAAGGAAATGCTAACACTTTGGTCACTTCTCTGCCTCACTTGGTGAGGCATGGTAAAACATGACCCACCAATCCAATTAACCCCCAGATGAAAGACAGAGACAAGAAATATCTGGGTGATGGTAGTCCTCTCCCCTTCCTGATGCCTATATATAGTTGAACTGTTGCGCTAGGTGATGGAGCGGTTAATTATTGGCTTTCTTCTTTGTTTCCAAATTGGGCCTTGGGAAACATCTATGTTACGGTGCTTAATTCTCCTCTACCTGATCCAATCCCCTGCTGCATGCTATAGATTGGCCATTGAATCAACAATTAATGTAATTTTGGTGCTCCTCCGGATATGATAACCAGATGCAGTACCCATGCTTGAATTCTCACCACTAGTTAACCTGCCGGTAGCATCCTTTGGAGTTTCACACCTCACGTAGGCCTGAGCTAGATCCAAATTTAAAGACATGAACCTAAGCCTGGATCTATTAGTGTTACAATATCTGTCCTACCACCTTTGTCACCTCGTTCTCTCATATGGTCTACATTTGTACTACCACTTCCATCAGATCGCATGTGATTAATGCCAAGTGGAGGAGCCACCACCTCGGAATTCCTCTGACCTGAACAAGAAGAATGACTACTGGCATCTACATGTCTCATCACGTGGCTTTCCATCGATGATCCTGAACTAATGGGTCGACCCCGTGCTAAGGGGCGGTTTGCTTGCGATGAGGCATGTGATCTAATGATCGCACACTGGTATTATCTTAGGTAAATATCATGGTTGGCCCCACCATATTCACGATATGCTACCTCTTTGCACTTCTCCCATAATCTCCTGTTCAATTTATCCACGTTGTTTTCTACATGGAACGAACTTTCCTTTCCCACCCCTTCGTTTGCAAGAATTTCCACCACCTTGTTCCCAGACCTCGTGATGTGAGAGAATCACAGCGCATGGGTGTTACTGAGTCTTTCTCTGAGCATCGAGAGATGACCTTCCCACCTCCAATTGCATGAAACTTGGTTAATGGTCACACCATGCATTATTATTCAAGAGAGGTTTATTATCACCATTGAGTTCCCCTCGACTATCAACGATGTTCTCTGGTTCTCCATTTATCAGTCCATCCAACTCCACCAAATTATTGGTGCCTAAACCAAGGATTCCATAGTAAATACTTAGAATTATTCCATGGGAGTCCCTAATTACTCCTCCAGAGCCTACAGGGCTAGGGTTTCCCTTGGTGGCCCCATCAAAATTCAATTTGAAAGCACCAGTTGGAGGTTTCTGCCATAATTCTACACTGATCATTTGCGGGACTGATTTACAAAGGCACGAATTATTCCGAGGTAATTGATTTATACCCCAGTACTTTAGATTTTGTTTTTCTATTGATTCTGCTTCAAGGTATTCTCCTAATCAATATGTGAGAGTTCTAGTTTCTTTAATGTGAGCTTCCATAGTTTCCCACAATTCTTCCATCCTGCAATTCATGTTTTCAAAAAAATTTAGGTTACGGGTTTTCCATATCTCCCAAACCATGAATCCTGGGTACATTTTCTTAGATTCTGTTCAAAATATTGTTTTTGAAATTGTTTTTGGGCCATTCGGCTATAGTAAGATATGGTCTACCATCGTGCCTGGAGTTGATTTTGAACAATCTGCTTCCTTTGTCCCAAATATCAGAAGCTATAGGACATTCATCAAGTATGTGATTGATAGTTTCATTACTTTTTTCACATAAGCTGCATCTCAAAGGACCTGCTACACCATGTCTTTGAATATTATCCCAGGTTAGGATCCTTCTTTTGAGAACCACCCAACATAAGGCTTCTATTTTGGGCCACCAATTCCCTCCCCATATTTTTTTCCATTTATCTTATTTTTCCTGTCTGTGTGTTTCGTTCATTGCTCCTATATCCTCCTTAATGTTGAACCTTCCCTGGTTGGAGTACTCGCATCTGATTTTGTCCTGCCCCTCATGCCATGGTATCCTTCTGGAGTAGAGGTCATTGTAAATTTTTTTGATATCTTCCGTTAGTGTTATACTTTGCCACCATTCTTTACTTTTCCACGTCCTGAAAACCCTGTCAGAGGATTCAAGGTCACAAAATTCCTTCACTGACTGAGGCTGGTGGAGCTAGGGATGCATTTTCAGAATTGGGATATACTCTTTGGTTTCTATGCTCTACTCTTGGTTCCATGCCTCATTGATGAATCTGGCCGAATTACCGTCTCTGACCTCCCAAAAACTATGTCTTTGAATAAGATCCTTGTTTTCGTGGGCTGCTTTCCATATACTGGACCCTGGTAGGTTCTCGCCAAATCTTATCAGCATTTGTTTTTTCCATTGTTGGGCATATTTGGCATGCTAGAGCTTCGCCCATGGTTCATCATCATATCTTATCCACTTCCACCAAATTTTCGCTCCCATGGCTTTGTTGGAGTCTAATGGGTCACGCAGTTCCATACCTCCCACATTTTTGGGCATGAATACCATTTTCCATTTGATTAAGGCCCATTTTCTGTGACAGTCATCCCCACCCTAGAGAAATATCCTTTGCAAATTCCTTATTTGCTTAATCACTAATTTTGGAGCTTTCAGGACTGAGAACAGGTACAGTGGCATCGCATGTAGGATAGATTTCACCAAAATGAGTCTACGTGGGAAATTTAGGGTTCTGAAAGTCCATAGGTTGAGTTTCTATTTGATTTTTTCCAGAAGGTCCTTCCACGAGACTTGTCTAATGGTCGACTCTACCAGTAGAGATCCCAAGTATTTGGAAGGTAGCCCACCCTCCGAGAAGCCTAGAATTCTTAAAATATTCCTTCTCGTTATTTTTGGAGTATTAAAGAAGTACACTTGAGATTTGGTCTTATTGATTTCTAAACCATTTGCCTCCAAAAAGGTATCCAGTCCCTCCTTAATTCCTCAGGCCTCTCTAACCATTGATGGTCCCATGAGCATGGTGTCATCGACAAACTATTGGTGAGTTTGCGGTTCCAAATATTCCATGATTTCCAGACCTCTAATCTTGTTTTCTATTCAAAGGTTATGCATCTGTGATGAACAAAAAGGAGGATAACATGTCTCCTTGTCTGATACCTTGTGTTCTTTGGAAGGACGGAGCAGGCTATACATTAACCAAAATAGATAAAATGGTTGAGGATACCAAGTTCATGACCCATCTGGTCCATTGATATGAGAATCCGAACGCCCTTAGCATACCTGCTAATAAATCCCAATTTGGTTTGTCATAAGCTTTATACAAGCCTAATTTAAGAAGCATACCTGGGATTTTCCCAATTTTAACTGAGTGAATAGTTTCATAGATGAGGATGATTCCATCCAATATTCATCTTCCTTCCACAAACCCTACTTATTTCGGAGAGATAATGAGGGGAAGCAGTGGGCGGAGTCGATTAGCAATGGTTTTAGTAATAAATTTGTAGATGACATTGCATAGAGCTGTCGATCTGAACTTCCCTGGGTATTCAGTTCTAGAATATTTGGGTATAAGCGTCAGGAAAGTCACATTTATCACTTTTAGGATACTCACCGATTTTTGGAGTCCTCTACAAGTGCCCATACCTCCTCTTTCAACCAATCCCAACATGCACGGAAAAAATTCATAGTAAATCCATCCGGTCCATGTGCTTTATCTTTCACCATCTGCTTGACCGCTTCCTCAAATTCCTCCATCTCTATAGGTTTTATTAAAATAAGGTTGTGTTCTTCCATAATAACATGTGGAATATGCCTTAGTACTTCTCTCTAGGAGGCTACTGTGTCTTCATCTAGTTCCTCCAATAGGTTAGAGAAAAAGGAATTCATTATTCTCTCTAGATCTTCCTGTGATTCAGCAACATGGCCTTCTTCCGTTTGCAATCTTGTAAATCGGTTTATTTGCCTATGATTTATAGTCAATTCATGAAAGAAACTAGTGTTTCTTTCTCCTTCCTAAATCCATTTAACTCTATCTTTCTGACTTGAGTATATCTCCTCCTGCTGTTCACGCTGGCTGAATTACTGAAGCAACAGGCGTTCCTTCTCTCTGATCTCTAGGGAGAAACCAGACTGCATGCCCTGATTTTGGACCTCTTTGATTTTACAATTAAGCTCCATGTTTGCAAGGAAAATATTACCAAACGATTCTTTATTCCACTTTTTAATGCTAGTTTTAAGGATTTTTAACTTTTGCTTGAATTGGTACATCTTGGTTCCTCTAATTATTGGGATTACTTCCCACCATTCTTTTAATTTTTCTTGGAATTCCAGCTGAAGTAGCCAGAAATTCTCAAAATGGAAGGGTCTACACATATTAGGGCCCACATTTTCCCATTCCAGCTTCATGGGCCAATGGTTTGAGTCCGCTGATGGAAGGATAGATGCTTTCAGTTATCCCCTGTTCATTATTACTGACTCCATAACTGAAAAGAAATCGATCCTACATGCTATGCCTCTTTCCCCTATTCTTTTATTATGCCAAGTAAAATTGCAGTTATTAGTTCTGACATCAACCAAGTTGAGGGTATCAATCACTTTATTGAACGTTTCAGTTATGGGGTTTAGCTAATGGATTCCCCCTTTTTTTTCCTCAAGAATCCTAATCAGGTTGAAATCTCCTCCTATAATCCAGGGTTTAACATCCTCAGAGAGTCTAGAAAATGCACTTTCTACCTCACCCTGGGAGGACCATACACATTGGTTAGGAAACCCCTAATGTCTGTCCCTATGATGTGAAAAGCAGCTAATAGGGAGTACTAAGGTTCTGAGAATTTGTAGAGGATAAAATCATGTGGGTTCCATAAAATGCCTATGCCCCCAACCGCTTTAATAGCATCAACTACTACTATCTCACATCCTTTCCAAGCTTTACCCCCTATACTTTTTAAGTATGACATCGAGCATTTTGTTTCCTGCAGAAACACCACACCTGGATTATCCATTTTTGTCTTTCTCCTTGGAACACAAGTCTTCAAGGTACTTCTACAACCTCTAATGTTCTAGGATGTGATCAACATTGGTAACCTATTTATTAGTGGGGGATAGGGATGCATCTATGGTTGGATACTGCACTGAAGTGACCAGTTGGGCTCCAATCATTTGGATTCTTTCTACATTGCTATACCTACCTTGGGTTTCTTTATTTTCTTTTTTCTTTCCCTTCGGGTCTTTTAGTGATTCAGCTGAGACCCCTAGATATTTCATTGCTTTAGCTTTAATTATTGCTTTTTCCAACAATGTGACTTGTTGTAGAACAATCCTCTCAGGGGCCCTATCTGAGCAAGATATCTCTAGCCCTACCAGATCTAAACCTCCTAAATCCATATCTTCCTCTCCTGTCTCTTGAGTATTGCTAGTGTCTTCCTTTAATGTCTGGTTTTCTTCTTGGATCTGGAGAATGGGGTTAGGATCTTTTTCTTGGGAAAGCTTGAGAGTATCATGTGAATCACTAACCTTAGGTTCATCCACTTCTTTTGGATTCTCGTACTGAGCTTGGCTACTAGTAAAATTGACAGGATTCCTTACTTATTGAGGTTATTGGAGAATTTCATACATGTTTTGTGTTTGGACCTTCTTGAAGGTTTCAGGGCCATAGGATTTCTTGGCTACTTTTTTCTTATTTTGAACCTTTGTGAATCCTTCGCTTCTTGATTTCTTTTCTCTTTCATTCCCCCTGGTTTCTTGTTCTGTGGGAATTATCTAAATAGATGGCCATGTTCATGGCATCTTCTGCATATGAACGGAAGTTGTTCATAGTCTATTGCTTGGAACCAGTATTCATCTTGCCATGTTAGATCTATTCCACCTGAGAGATCTTTTGAGATGTCAAGGTAAATACAGATCCTGGCATAGGAAGTGTATCTTCTTTGTCTAGTCTATTCTGAAACTTTAACGAAATCCCCAAACAGATTCCCAATCTCAGTCAGGATGTCCTCTACCTAGTATTCTGTAGGGAGGGGATACATTCTTATCCAGACTGGTGCAATTGTAAGATTCTCGTTGTTTGGGTTAAATATTTCTTTCCATGGTCTCAAGAACAGACCTGCTGAGTTGTAGAAGTATGGTCCACTTTCAAAGATCCGAGTTCTATCCTCCTTGTTAAGGAATATTACAATGAAGAATCCTGTAGCTCCAAGTTGAAGTTTATAGTGTCCCTGAGGTTTCCATGTGGTATTAATCCACCATTTTAGGGTCTTCTCTGAGGGCCAAATCCCTATGAGAGCTCGCTTCTTCATGTAATTGATATCTTCTCTGATTCTGGTACATTTTATTTGTAACTTGGGAATAGTCTTTGATTTTGGCAGACATTGTCCCATTCTTTGGTTCCCTTCCTTTGCCATATATGGAACATCATCATCATGGACATCTCTATCATCTGGTATCATCTCGAGAATCATCATATCTGGTATCATGTCGAGCATCATATCTGGCATCATGTCAAGCATGATCATCTCTCAAATCATCTCGAGCATATCATCTATTCCATCATCTTGCGCATCATCATTTCTGGCATCATGTCGAGCATCATCATATCTTGCATCATCTCAAGAATCATATATGGAATCATCTTGAGCATCATTATCTATGGAATCATCATCTTAAGCATCATCTATGGCATCATATCGAGCATCAACATCTCTGATGTCATCTCGAGCATCATCATCTCTTCCATTTTCTCTTCCATCACCTACACTATCAATATATAAATATTGATCTAAATCACCCACAACATAATTAAATGTTGGAACATCATCATTTGCAAATGAATGCAGAAACTTGTTCACAAGCGAATGTAGGACCACTCTCCATAAGAGAGTACTATCATCCGTAGGACCATCCTCTTCCGATAAGAGCTAGTGGCACTCTCAATAAGAGAGTGTTATTGTCTGCAATATAATCCTACAAATGAATGTAGGATCAATCTCCACAATAGTGTATTATCATCTTCAATAACATCCTCAACAAGAGACTATAAGGGATAGGACCACTCTCAACAAGAGATTGTTCTTATCTACAAGACCATCTTCAACGAGGATACTATCATCTGTAACTAAATATAGGAACTTATAAACATCTATAGGCATACTAATAAACTCGGCTTTCCTTTTCTACATTGGTACATCACTGCTATCTCTTCCACAACAATAGTCTCATCATCACTCCCTCTTTCCAAGGAGATCCTTTCAAACTACACCAAGCTTGTCTCAAAAGTGGTCAAACTTTCCACAAGACAGAGGCTTAGTTAGAACATCATCAACTTGTTCCTCTGTAGGAACATACTGGAGCTTCATGACTCCTCTCTACACCATATCCCATATGTAATGATAATTGATCTCTATATTATTTGACTTCCCATGAAAAACCAGGTTCTCTGTTATACTTATGCAACTTTGGTTGTCACAATAAATATCAGTTGCATCCATCTCGATATCAAACAATCATGTCAATATTTTGTGAATCCATACTGCTCTACAAGATCAGAACATGCTGCAATGTACTTAGCCTCAACTGTACTAAGGGAAACACTTTTTTTCTTTCTCCTAATCCATGAGATCACACATGATCCCAAACTGAAACAACATCCTAAATTTCTATTTCTATCTTCAACACTTCCTGACCAATCCGAATCAGTATAGCCACACAATCTGAACCTACTATCGGATATATATATGAGGACACAATCCAATGTATCTTTTAGGTACCTCATCACATGTTTTTCTACAACTAGATGAACATGTTGAGGCTCCACCATATACTGACTCAAGGTGTTTACCAAAAACCAAATATTCGTTCTTGTATTTTTTAAATACATCAGTGAGCCAATAATCTGTCTATATAATGTGACATCTACTCTTTCTGAAGAATCATTATTTAGGAGATTCATGGTTTTCACCATAGGAGTGTTAATTTCCTTGCAATATAACATCCCAAATCTCTTCAAAATATCTCCTTTTTATTTTCCCTCGTTTAGGAAAATATCATCAGGAAATTCCATACTTCAAGATGGGTAGGAAATAGTGCATTGTGCCAAGGCCTTTCATCTCAAACTCTACTGTAATTTTATTCTTTACATTCATTGATGAGCTTCTCCTTTCCTATAAAAAATATATCATCGACATACAATAGTAATATCATGATCCCATCATTCTCAACTTTGTATTAAAGGTTGGAATCAACTTTACTTTTGGTAAATCCCAAGTTCATGAAGAATCCATCAATTCTTCCATACAATGCTCTGGGTGATTTTTTTAACCCATATAGAGCTTTCTTTAATCTGCATACATGTGTCTCCTTGTCGTGGGTTTCAAATCCTGGTGGCTATTCAATATATACTTCTTCAATGGATACATTTAGGAAAGTTTTTTTTACATCCATTTGATATATATTCCATTTCATCTTGGCTGCCAAGGCAAGGATAGTTCTGATATAAGTATATCTTGCTACTGGTGAAAAGGTTTCTTCATAGTTAATTCCTTCCTTTTGTGAAAATACTCATGTGACAAATATTTCTTTAAACTTTTGAATACTGTCATCTGTGAAAAGCTTTGTCTTGAAAAACCATTTTGAAGAAACTACTGACTTCTCATATGGTCTTGGAACCACATGCCAAACATCATTCTTTATTATTAATTGGTATTCTTCGATCATTTCATACATTCATTCCTTCTTGTTTGAATCTTCTTCAAAATATGTGGGTTCTTAATCAACAATATTACTCATTAATTCCACATAGTTTTAATATATTCTTTGTCCTGTTCTTCCTTCTGGTGCACCATATCTTTCTACTTCTTTAATTACATCATGAGTCCAAGCTAGTATTATTTTTTTTGAGATCATATCTTGTAGAGTTTCAATGATTCCTTGTGGTTTTGTTAGGTCATGATCTTCTTGTATATGGTCTTCTTTAATGTCTCTAAGTGGTGTTCTAGTACCTTATGTGGTTCTAGGATCCTCCTCCTCTTATTCATGATCTTCATCCGCAAAGATATTTCAAGATTTGATGAAGGTTTCATCTTCATCAAATGTAACATCTCTACTGATATCGATTTGGAGAAATCCTAGAATATATATTCTATAATATTTTGATTGTTCATTGTACCAACAAATATCCCCTTCTTTCTTGAAGAGTCCAATTTTGATCTCTTCTCCTTTGGAACATGTAACTATATGAGACAATCGAATATATTTAGGTGGCTTACTTTGGGATTTTCACTAGTGAACATTTATTCTAGGGTTTTGTTTCCAAGAGCACTGTGAGATATTCTAATATGGACATAGATTGCATTTCTTGTTGCTTCATCCCATAAGTGCATAGGTAGATATTCATTATGGATAATTTCTTTGACTACTTCCACGATGGATCTATTCTTTCTTTTTGCTACTCCATTTTGTTGTGTATTATAGGGTGTGGAAATATCCCTCTTAATCCATACTTCCTTATAGAATTCCTTGAATTCATTTGAAGTGAATTCTCCTCCATCATCTGATCTTAAAGTATTTATCTTCTTTTCGTATAGTTTTTCCACAAGAGCCTTAAATTCCTTGAATTTTCCAAATACTCAGTCTTTTCCTTTTAAGAAATATATCCAAGTTGTATGATAGTAATCATCAATAAAAGAGACATAATATACATAATTTCTTAATGAAGTGGTTAACATCGGTCCTCACACATCTGAGTGTACGATGTCCAAGATCCCTTTTGTTTTGTTGATACTAAATGGGAATCAGGGATAATTTTAGGGGCGAATTTTAGGCCAATGGGCTATTTTTCCATGTTTTTCTCCCAAAAAAGATTCACGATTTTGCATTTTTTGAAGCCCTGTTTCGCCCAATTTTGATGGGGTAAAATTTTTTCACCCTAAAAATCGCCAAATTATTATATAAACGATATATAATCCTTGGAAATTAAAATATTTTTTGAAAAATATTGCCAATCATTTTATAGTTGTCATTTTAAGAATTGGTAATATTCGCCAACATTTATACACTTTTAAATAAGTATGGTTCCTTAAAACCATCCCTGATGGGAATGCATTCTTGGTGTTCTTTCCTTGAGCACAACCTTTACATATTCCTTCATGATTGATCTGGATCTCTAGTAGACCTATGACAACCTCACTCACAATTGGAAATAATTTTTAGTTTACATGAGCAAGTCTTCTATGCCATAATTCACATGGACTAATGGTAATGGTTGTAAGGGTTGAATCTATATGCCCTTTCAATTGGTAGAGTCCTCTTTCTTTGACACCAATTAGAGTAGCATCATCTATTTTTTCCCCTTTTGGACACATAAGAACTTCACCATATACAAAGGAAACTCTAAACCCTTTCTTATCTAGATATGAGATAGAAAGAAGATTCTTCTTCAAACCTGGAACATATAATACTTCTTTCATGTTCATGAACGTTCATATTTTTAATTTCTAAGAGGCTTCTCCCATTCCATTGATGGGGTATTGGTAATCATCCCCAAGTTGTACCTTATGTGAATAGTCTTTTGGTTAAGACAAGAGAGTGAATTGTTGTGTCCTATAATATCTTTAGAAGCACCATTGTCTATGATCCAAGCATTACTTCCATGAGTGATTGAACCTGTGAGAGATGAAATTAGGACATACTCTTCACTAGAGCCTTCATTCCACCAATGGAAAATGAGAGATTAGTGAGCACAAGACTAAAAATTTTGGTCACCATGGTTTTTTTAAAGGGATAAATGACCAAAATTGATAATTCTAAGTGAGCAAACTAAAAACGACTAAGATAAATGACCACTTTTGGTCACGGAATAAAAACCAACTAAAAAATACCAAGATAAAAGACCAAATTTGATCACAGGATATCTAGAATACAAATTACCAGATTACAATTGGTCATTTATTTGGTCATTTTTAGTTGTGTCACGTCGGCAATAAAAAAAAATTACAAATTTGACAATAAATTTGTAAATTTTACTAAATTCTAACATTGCTGATGGATTCAGATACCAAGGGGGTCTCTGAATCCATCTCCAGTGTTAGAATTTAGTAGATTAATGTACTGCCAAAACTCAACATGAATTGACCAAATATATATATAATACACATAATTGGTTGATAGTATATCAATTATAAATATATATTTGCAGGTTATATATGTCAAAGACTGCATGTTCTCTATTGATATTTGGCTTTATATAGCTATTTAAGCTACAATACATATTTGGCTTATGTATATGCTATGAAATAAGGTTTTTTGAACTATGCTTTAGAACATAACAATAGTAATTCCATATTGTTTATAATGTTTGAATTTTTTCATAGACTTGGTCATGTTTTTTATCACGATATTTAATAATATAGGAACACCATATTCATGCACTTGAAAATTTTCATAACTCCAACTAAAACAGGTACAATATCTAAAAAATAATAAAATAATTACAAAAAATATATTAATACTAATTATATCACAATTAAAAAAAATCAATTTAATAATTGATTTACCATTTACAAATTAATCAGAATTGAATATTATGCCAAACAAAATTACTTTTCCAACCACATAGTAACATAAATTATTTTAAAAATATATGATAAATATTATAAGGGTGATTGATGGTTATTATAATAATTATAATGTAAGGATTATAATTAACAAATGTAAGGGTTCAAAGGCCACCTTACAGAGGCCTTAGGCGTTGATTAACTTGATCGTTTTGTACTAGTGTAATATATAGTTATATATTAATTTATATATAATATTAATTCATATAATATAATATAATCAAATATTATTTAAATATATGTAATTATAACTATTATACATATAAATTATAGTATATAATAGGTATATAACATTAAAATTATTTGTAATATATAATATTAATTAAAATATAATGAATAATCTTAAAAAATAATTATACAAAATACAAAATCTAGGAAATAAAAAAGATATTGTAATACAGCCTTTTCATTATATGGTTATTTGTCCATGAAAACCTTTGGTGAGAAAATGCATGTCTTTCATTTGAGGTTGTAAATGTGAATTAGCAAAGGAGTTTTAGTTATTCTTCTAGTTTTCATTGATTGGAGAAGAAAACTCCATCAAAACCATTGTCCTCTTCAAATCTTGATACAGGAAGACGCACTACCCATTAAGGAAGAACACTCAAGATTTGTTCACCAGGGTTTTAATATTTTCTATTAGTAAAGAAAAAAATGTCTCACTACTACATTTCGACCAAAAATCCGACAGCAGTATTGTCATATTTTCGACACTTCTCTGTCGCATGTACAACACTATGATTTTTTTTAAGCATCGGTCGACTTCTGTCAGTTAAGCAACAGCCTGCTTACCATAGGTTAAATGTCAAGCGTCGGTTATCCGACCTTTAATTCATATTAAATTTTAAACTGTGTTGTCGCTTAAACGACAATAATAAAAACGTAAGCATCGGTTAAGCGACGGTGAAAATTTAAAAAAAAAATACATTTACAAGCCATCTCTTAACCGACACCTACAGTCGGTCTCCATCACTTAACCGACAGGGAAATCCATCGCTGAACTGATAGCTGTAGGCCGTCGTCGTCACTGAACCGACAGCTACAAGTCGTCGCTTATCCGACGGCTACAACTGTTTTAAAAAAAAATACAAATGTAGAATCCTATTCATCTGAACATTCAGTCGCATGTCTAGTTGGTCGCGCATATTCTTGGATTGTCTCAAAACAACTTCATCACTTGTATAAACTAATGTTGTCTCATGTTCTTCATGTTTCTGATCAAAACTGCTACAGTCTTCTTCCTTTGAGATGTTTATTCTCCACAATTCTTCCAGGGCATGATTTCTTTCCTCGAGCTCATCTACTCGGCGCTTCAATTCACTCATATACCGAAGGGTATTAGAGAGAACTGAATATTTATCTCTCTGTCACAGATTTTAACTTTAGGAATGTCAGCCATCATGGATTGAAGGAAAAAACAATAAAGACTTGGAGTTCAATATTCATAAGAAAGATATGTAATAGAAATCCTTTAATCAATAGCACAGATACAGTCCAGATGAATTATCAAAAGATACAAGTCTCCAAATATTATGGCACCCAACAACCCACTTAGAATAGCTTTCAAGGTCTAATACTTTAGCTCAATATTAGCTCTATGGACTAGTGAAATTGATTGAGTACTTTGATTTTGGATGCAAATTGTCTAGAATTTAGCTTACTTAAAGAAGTAATACAGAAAATCGAAGAGTATAATACCTTGGAATTATGTGGCAAAAGAGAATGCAGTAAGGAGAAATGTTGTTTCAATTTGATTCTCTGATTATGCTCAGTGATCATGAAAAGCAGCTTTGTTTTGAAGAGATGCATTAAACGCAAGTTGTTCTTCAGTATTGGCAGCCTGACTTAACCTTTGCACCTATCTTCTCTTCTCATCTATTTTTCTGAGAAATTTGAAGCTTATTTTCAGTAGATTATGCCTACCACTTTTAACATAGAGAGAGAGGGTAGATCTTAAGTATGGCACGAATGCACTCTGCCTGTACAACATACTATTATGGGGTATCGACATGAGATTGTTTGCAACATTGAATGACTATGGATGGCTATGGCCCTGAGAGATGTTGCAGTGTTCGAACTTATAAAATGCCTCCACATCTTCAGAAGAACTGGAGTACCATGAAGTTTTAGTGGTACTGTAAAGGGGGAGCTCAAAATGAGCCTCATCTACTATGCTCATTGAATCTACATTGATATTTCTGGTAGCTGAGTTTTGCACATTTGGTTGAATCATCATCCCAGAGGCACTAGATGCCATCATGTAAGCCCCTGGAAACATAGGACTCCCATTAAAATCTCCCTCTAAAGCAGAAGCAGCCACAATTTCCATCTTGGGATTTTGAAATACTAGATCTGCCATGCTCCTGAAGGTATTTATCAAATCTTGAATGTGTAGAGTCTAGACCTTAATATTATAGGTATCAGTATCACCACTTGTTCATCTGATGCAGATGGATAATGTAGGCTAGTTTTGTCCAAGGTGGTGGGCCAAGACGGCGGGGCGATTGATAAAAAATTATAACAACCCAAAGATGGTCTGATGTAACGAGGAATCTATCTATTTCTATCTAGATTTTCCCTGGTCCCTCAGTCAAAGTACATAAAAGGTCAAAATATCATACATTTAATTAAGAATCTTATTCAAACCTGAAAAAACCAGTCAAAACTCTCCCCTGATTACTTGTTCAAAGTCTTTCCTGCTACTTATATCCACAGCTGACACGCATGTCAGGTGTAGAAAATTGATTTTGTTCCATTACGATGTGAATAATGGTGGGGTTTTCCTCCATTTTAAATTGATTCAAATAGTGAAAAATCTGGTCCAAGTTTTATACCTATTAAAAACTAGATTATATTTTAAAGTACAGATTCGAAATCATATTATCAAAATTTCAGTGAAGGAAAACAAATGTGTTACACATTTAGATAACTTCTGTTGATTCCACTTGAGTTTAGCTGGTCATCCCGCCTTCTTTGATTTTCAACACCTAGAGTTGACGAGTTCAAAATCCCCTTAACTAGATCTTCTTAAAGCGAATTCTAAGTTTCTAACAAGTCTGGTGACAACCAAACTTAACTTAGATGTGGTCATCAAGTTGTAGCTGTATATTTTTTTAAGTGTGAGAATTCATCCCCATCTCAAAGGTAAGTCCTCAAATAACATAAGGTCTCCCAGATTATAATATTAGGGTCTTAAGAACATTTCCTAATTCATCATTTCATATTAGTAGTGAGAGGGATCCATTGATTGGTTGCTTACCTATTGAGAGTGTATCTCATCTTGTGGATAATTACTATTAGACATGGAATTCACCATTGACCTATTAGTGAAACAAATTAGCCTCATAACTCATATTTCATTAGAAAATTAATTAGTTTTATCACATTTTAAGAGCATGTGTTATCCTCAAGATACCTGAAATTCAGTTTGAACTTTGAACTCACGCTGGAAGTAAATATGCTAAATGGGGGATATGATACGTACTGTTTTATGAGATTGTGACATTGAAGACTATAAATTTAAAATTGGAAAATGATTCGTCATTTGTTTGGGATGTTAATTATATGGATGTAAAATAAATATAGGAAGCAAGTGACACAAAAAATGATCCTGTCATAATTTGCAAAAAGTTTAAATCATAATTTGTACCAGCAATCAGGGTCGATAAGGTTTCCTTTGCATCATAGGAAGGTGCCAAGTTGACAGCAGGGCGGATTACATTTCAAAGCATACTCAAGGTATCAAATTGGACACTCTTGAAATATGATTATGATGAATCCTTGAGAACCACATAGAAAGGAAACATTTGTTTGATGTTTCCAAGACACTAAGATTCTGGTTGTCATACAGCAGAGTCAGTTGAAATGGAATGGCTGAGGGAGTCATAGAAGAGCATGGAATGGCTGATATCTTTCAATAACTGATTGACGTTAGTGGGGTTGATAACTGGGTTATTGTAGAACACAAAGTTCTTCAAGATATGGGTTTAAATTGGTCTGATCTCTATTCTGTTGTTTGTCGCATTTTGGAAGTGTGGCAGAATAGGGAAGCTTCCCAAGTGCATGAGCTTATACTTGAAAGATATTGTTTTGTACTTGGCTGGATCACTCTATCAGATATTGATGTTAAGGAAGCTGGTGCTTTTCCATGGAGTCCTGAATTGGGCAGAGGCAGGTTGCTTGAAATTGAATACTTCATAAGTTTTAGCAGAATTCTGTGCCATAATGTTCATTTTGGCCATACAGGGGAGCTATCACAGCTAGAAAATATCATTCTAGATATACTCTCAACATGATTTTTTTTATGTTAAAGAAAATGCCCAGGCCTGAGGGTTTGATTCCTAGCTTATCCTCATAACTTATCCTCATCTGGTTGAATTGTGTTTAATACAGTTTTATTCTTTTCCTTTTCTGGTAAGTGGTGCTTCATTGTAAATATTCCACTAGAGGTAAGCTTCTTCTCAGCTGATAGGCAGGATGTTTGCTCCCCATTCTTGATGCCTTCCTTGTAGGACAATTGAAGACTGGCATCTAAGATCTCTAAATTTATTTGTATCTACAGGTCAACCTTAGAAGAACATTGATGTGTCTCCAAAACCATGGTCACTAAAGGAATAGTTGAGAGAGAGCCACAATTAGATTGACTATAGGCAGTAGAGCCAACCCTACTGTAAAGGACTGCTGAGGTAGCCTTGACCTCAGGAAAGACTCTAATAGAGGAAGGGACGATTTTTTGGTGTTCTTTAATAAACGTTTATAGACATTTATGTTGCTACCTGAGTCTGTTATATTACAATTGATGATATCATTCCTTTGTGTTGGCCACATTGTATTCTACTAGCTGTTGAATTCATTGCATTCTAGCAGCCTTTTTGGTGAATAAAAAGGTTTTATATTAATATACAGGAGGAAATACATGGATCTCATGTTGATGTCCAATGAGCTTTTGTAATTTTGTTCAACTAGAGATAGGGCCACGACTTTGAAGAGGAGTCCATGTCTCCATTTTAACAAAAAATATTTTCAGCTTTTGAGAATCTGAAAATAAATCTGAGTTATTCTTTTCTAGTAAGACCTATACTTCTGAATTTGATATTTTCAACTATGCAAGCTAGACTGCATTTCAGAGCAAATAAAGATAACCTCCTGTTCTCTTGATAGACTGTACAGTGTATACTGAATAATAAGATTACTATTGCCATACTTTATGCTAATCATTTTAGTACTGGCTGATGATAAGAGTTTAAAAAGGGAATATCCTTTCATGGGACAAAATTACCTATGAGATGTGCCATCCTTGGGTCTGTTTCTCCATCACTGTTGGAAGCATTAAACACTTCCTATCACCAGTCGGTTGATTGAGCACAATTTTTACTGGGATATACCGAGTCATGATCTGAGAGTCTGCATATAATGTTTCAAATGAGTGCTGAAGGGATAGAATTTTGGTCTCTCCACATCCCACTGCCATGTTGTATGAATAATTTGAGGTCAGACATCAATTAGAGAACTATGTCCCAGAGTTGTTATCATTGTCAAGCTTATGTTGGAGAACGAGCTCTAAAATGGAGATCTTTCTCCTTATCTCCATACTTTAGGGGTTCTCTTTAACCAGACCAGCTATCATATCCTTACTGCTGCTTTAAAAACTGAACTTGGGCTTTGGTTTGTTGGAGAGAAGATTTAAAAACAAGAACAGGCTATTTAGAATCATGGGTATATCATGTGGTTAAAATCCCAAATAGAAAATAGTTAAGTCCACAATGTACTAACTGTAATTTTAAAAAGGACTAGAAAGTCCGTCAATGACACTGTCCTAATCACTAAAGTTTTAAATGTGGCATTGGGGTTCTATAATGTCTACTGCAAACTTAATATTAACCATTATCATAAATGTTCCTACAACCATTGTTACTTTTAAAAAAAATAGACAACTGACTAATAACACTTGCATATGTAAAAAATTGCAAGACTAAAAAAATAAGTGCAACCAGACCCCTTTGAGTCTAACTGCCACCATGAGCAGGTTTATCAATAAAAAGGTGAACTAACTGGGCATATCACACTGCAATTTATCAGAGACAAAAAATACTAATAGTCACTAACCTGGTGGTCCAGTCAAAAGAATTCGAGAACAAACAGTGACCAAATTTGACACATATTTGATATACTCTAGCCTCTTGAGAAACACATACATGGCATCCAATAGTGCAGTCTTTGTGTTATCCCTGTAACAGACAACCAGGTTAAATTGGCAAAAAGAACATAAGAATAAGGGTTTGTACCAACAAAAATAAGAAACCCAAAGATATTTAAAAAGTAGATAGTGCACTATCCACTCTAATCTCTTCAAAATCTTTTAAAATTAGGGCAAGAGAGAAATGAGGCAAAGGAAGAAGTAAAGAATTAATCAAAACATTTAAGTTACATAAGGCTAATGTGCACAAACTCTTTTAACAACAAAATCATTTACTCAACGTCAAGCTAACACATTTTTGGCTTGCTTTTCAGATTATACAATTTGAAACATCAATGTACTCAATTAAAAGCTTTATACTCCTTATGAGCATCAAAATATTGAATTAAAGGTTGCTATTAGTATCGTATCCAAAAAATCCCATCCAAGATGGAGCTCTTGGATAGCATTATCAAGCCCACAGTTTTGCAGAGCTCCAAAGTTTGGCAACCAAGTTTACTAGAGGACTGGGCCAAGACAGAAGAAGACACAGGCTACTTTGCACTACAAGTAAAAGAGGAGCTAGCACCACCATCATCAACCATGCGAATATATCAACACATCTTCCATGTGCCTTCTACCAAGAAATATTGTGGCTGCATAGTCTCCTTTTTAAACCCTTATCATATGAAAAGACCCAACCAATTATGGAGGGGGAAGTTTCCCTAGCATGGAAAGATTCTCTACAAATGGTGCAAAGCACAAATTAAGACAATGGGAACACAGCCAATGAAGCTCATTTTCTTAAAAATTCTAAACAAAGTGATTGAAAACAAACAACAAGGTTTCACACATCAAGTGATCACAAATTAAAGTGTTTGAATCTAACATGCTGCCATGCAAGCTATAACTTTGTATCTAATCAAAATATTCCCCTAGTAGCATATGCCTCGTTCAGATAAAACGCTACAGCACATGATAAAGCCTTACAAAAGTAATATCTACTCCTAAATGCCCTGGAGGCTGGTATTCATACAATTTAAGAACCTGTTAATTGCAGGTTAAACAAATAAAATTACAAAGAAGAAGAGTAAATCAAAGCAAGCCCTACTTTGTTATACCCAAAGTCCACAAAGATATTTCAAAATTCAAAAACTAACCTCAATATGGTAAAGCTTTGGAAGACCTTTTGGAAATCGCTTTTCCAGTTCTTGCACAGCCATAAGTACACTCTGCCTTGCCTCTGCTGGTCGTAGATCTTGCGGGATTGCAACACTAAGATTACTAAGAGAACAAATAAGGGGCAGTTGAACAGGTACCTGAAAAGAAAAAATGCAGGAAATGAAAACATATTCAGCCTAACAAGTACAAGAGAAATATTTAGAAAATAGAATAGATAAATTGAAAGAAATTAAAGGGTTAGAAAAGAACAAAACTTAATTAACAAAAAAACAGTATTCAACATTTGCAATGCTCAAGATCAAACGTAAATAAGAAATTGCAAATTACAGTTCAAGAATCCAACTCACCACATGCATTTCACCTTTTTTTCTGGGAAGAGCAGGACATGGGTTTGGGCGGGGACCATCACTTGTCAAGCCAAAAGCACAATGTAATAGAGTATCCAATATATAACTACTAGTACGAGAACCTAATATATGAGAAGGTAACGTGCTGGGTGGCATTGATGGATTTTTCACTACATTAACTACCACTCCCCATCCCCACTCAGTTGTACCATCTCTCACCCTAATCTGCAAAACAGGAAAAAATTTCTTACAAATCTCTCTTGGAAACAACAGTGATGACTGAGAAAGCAAAAAATAATAAATTATTGCACCTTCTGAACAACATTGGGACATTTCACATGTTTAGAAACCTCAGACAACATATGATTACATGTTAGAATGATGATACAGTAGCACACTATCATCTAAACTTTCTAATAGCATTGTCACCAAAAATCTCCTAATGAGGGGCCCATCCTATCTATATCTCAAAATGGGGCAACCAAAGTTTGGAAGTGGCAAATATTTGTTTGGATATATTGAAACTAGAGTTGAAAGCATTTCCCTCCAAAGGGTGTGTGCGTGTTTATGTCGTTCAACATCACTATAGAAACCTGAATTTCCTATGCATATATCATATTCCCCAAACTTGTCAAGTATCCATGCAGCATTACTCTGTCCAACCTCATATCCAAGTTCAGCAACTCTTGAGTACAATAGCAGAGCTCTGGCAGTTTGGCCTTTCAAGTAAGACTCTAATGCCCATCTTAACAAGGAATACTAATCCATGGAAGCTCTTCGATTTCTGTGTAATATGCATATTGTTATAGTGGTTAATGTTTCCTTTTGTTTTGTCAACTTTGTAACTAATCCAAGGTAATACTACCATGCGAGCAAGATTCACAACCATTGGTTTGAATGATGGCACAAATGTTAAAATTCTGCATATATAGTTACCCTCTGTTTCAGGAGATTAATTAATTGTAATAAATAGAAACACAGTATACAGTGCACACTAGTAGTTTTGTAGCTTATTTTTCATTTATTCTTTGTATTTTTTTCATTTATTTTGAGCTCACCATAGTTTATTTACAAGATTATATTTATAATTTTATATTAATTTTTTATCTGCTATTAGTGTGACACAAACTCCAAAGAAGCTTAAATGATATCTATTCCAGCAATAGGACAATCTAAAGACTAAATCCTTCTAAAATGGATGACGGAGTCATCCAGGTTTCTAGAAGCAACAAGATAATGTTTTTTATATTGTTGTTTTCTGTGTTAATTGTAAGCAGTGACTCCATTTCAAGACATTGAATCCACTACAAGTAGTACAGGTAAATCCATCTACAAAAAATAAACTTAATCAAGATTTTCTCATGGTACAAATGCTAAAGTTCTGCATCTATAGTTACCCTCTGTTTCAGGAGATTAATAAACTGTAAAAAGAGCAACACAGTATACACTAGTAGTTGTGTAGCTTATATTGCATTTATTCTTGGTATTTTTTCATTTATTTTGAGCTCAACACAGTTTATTTACAAGATGGTATTTGTATTTTTTTTTGTTCTCCTATTAGTGTGTCACAGACTCACAAACTCCAAAGAAGATTAAATGATACCTATTACAGCAACAGGACAATCTAAAGACTAAAGCCTTCTAAAATGGATGACAGAGTCACCAGGATTCTGCAAGCAACAATATAATATTTGTTATATTGTTGTTTTCTATGTGTAGAGTCAATCTAACATAAATTGATCAATTTTTAACAGTAACAGTTGTACGAAAGTAGGGCTTGTGCATATTCATAAAGACAATGGTGGAAACTTTGTTTAAAATGTTGCAGCATACATCTATCACATCTTTATCTCATGCTTCATTACAATTTATAGCACCCCTGGGCGGTTACCATGGTTTAAACTTTAAACAATGACCCATAACCTCAACATCTAAATGTTAAGCTAGTTTGGTCAGTGGTCACATGTCACTAATATATAAAGTGACCCTTATTCAAATATTTAAGTCTGCTAAACATTGGAGTGTAGCACAGAAATAATACTCATCTTTTTCAACCATATAAATTGGTGGTCACTGGTTCTCTAGGATGTATTCAGCTTCTTTTCATCTTCAAATCGGGGTTCCTCTATGAGGTTTCCAACCCCCTCATTTTGAAGACAAAGTTATACTAAACAGCATATTTCTACATACTTTTTGGAATGAAGTAATCAAACTTTTTTCCATTAAACACAATGTACCAATTGTTAACCTCATGTTCTTGAAGAATTCCATCAGACACTGTGCAGAACATCAGGGTGTACTCTACACATTCAGAGAAATGTTTTGTGGTACAGTGCTAAGTAAGCAAACTGACAATTTCATTTCTAAATATTGTGACTAATATTTAATATTTGTTAGGTTTATTCTATTCCTATTTTGAGGTCTACATTAATGTGCTAAAATTATTCTGTTAAATTAAGTCCTTAACTTCACAAGAAAAGACTTCAACAAATAAATATGTGAGTCTGAAAAATGGGTCTAAAAAACTAAGTTCTGCATCATTTAGCTTCAATACCCGTGTTCTATAGTGATTTTCTGCAAGCCAAAACATACTACCAATGTATCTGCAAAATGCCTGGGCTGTAAATTTGTTGTCTACATGGGTGTGCAATGTCAGCTTTTATCATCTCTGTTCCTTTCCAGGGTACCTTCCACCCTGGATGTCTATTCTATGCCCTAGCAATGGTTTCATATTTCATCAGGCATACATTCTCTTCATGCGCAAGCAGGTTGAAGCCACGTGCCAGTCAATGCTTCACACATGATGTGGGATATGTTTTTGTTGTGCAAATTGAGTAAAGTCCTTCAGATATCTTCCCTGCCTCTTCATGTCTCCAGAACTATAAAAAATTATCTCTGACAACATTCTCCACAGAGGTTCCAAAGTATGGACATCCATTGTGTGCCCTAACCATCATTCCGCTCTCCCATGGACAAATATCCACAGATCACACATTTTTTTGCTACTTCTATTTATCAGTGAGCATCTCCATTGGGTGTCAAGTCCATAATGTGAGGTTTTATCATTTGTAAGGAATCAGAAAGGATAGGCAAAGTTTATACTAGAAGAACATTGTTACAACCCTAGTAATGTAAAAAAGGCATGAATCCCTGATAGTTTATTGGGACTAAGGTTAACATTAAAATTAGAGTTATGGGTGTGGATTCACATTTGTTTTCTAGAGGCCAAACACAGGTTTATACACATGTTATAGGTGCACATGGTTTAATTAGGTGATTTTATGGTTAGAATAACACTATAAATAAGGGTGACAATCGTGGACTCTATACTTTTTCCATGGCTGCATAACTTAGCAGTATGCTTTCTGCATTGCATCAAGGTATGATATTAATGATATTCTAAAGGAAAACACAGATTATGGCACTAGCCTAAAGGTCAGAAAGTACATTAAAAAGAAAACACAAACACAGAAGTCGAAGTACTACTGAACTTGCAGTCAAATGCAAAACTATATAAATGGAAGATAAGTATACTGTAGTAATTACTGGCTTCTTGGGATGAAGATAGATTCTTCAGCTTTGGCTTCCATTTCTTGTAATTCTCTTTGCATCTCGAATACTTACACATCATTAATTGATGGCAACATCAAATTAGGCAGGATGGATCATGCTTTTGATCTATTAAGTAAGATGTTTGATGAGGGATGCCAGCCTAATTATCGAACTTATTGCGTGCTTATGAGTGGTATAGTTCAAGAAAACAAAATACAAAAAGGACATGTGATTCCTGATGAGGATGCAATAGGCAGTTTAGATCATGGTAGCTTAGATGAAATTCAGTCCCTGGATGGAATGCCACACGAAATAAACATTGATCTTGCATTCAAGCTTCTTGACAAAATGATGGAGAAGTATTGTCAGCCTACTATAGTTACTTATGGTGCCTTAATTGCAGGATTATGTAAGGGCGGCAGACTCCTAGAGGCAGATCAGCTGATAAAAAATATGCAAGACAGAGGCCTCTGTCCCCATGAAGCAATTTATACATCTCTAATTAATGTGCACTGTAAACAGGGAAACTGCATCTATTCTCTAGAGCTTTTGGATAGAATGGTTGAAAATGGTCATGAACCAAGCCTGTCTTTGTACAATTCTGTGATTCATGGACTCTACAAAGAAGGCAAGGCGTAAGAAGCGGAAAGGTTGTTTGGGAATGTATTACAAAGTGGTTATAGTCTTGATGAATGGGCGTGGACAATGCTAATTGATGGACTTCTTGAGGATGGAGAAACTGAAAGATGCCTTAAGCAACTAAAAGCAATGGAGGAAAATGGTTTTGAACTAAAGGTTAAAACATATACAGCCTTAATCAAAGAGCTTTGCAAAGAAAATAAGAACTTTGAAGCAGAATTACTCATCAATAAGATGCTGGAGAAGGGTTTGGTTCCTGAGAATGACATCTCATGTTGAATTTAACAATAGCAAGACTATAATTTACTTTCTGAACAAGCTTCGGTTGATAAACAACAATTTGAGCAAGCTAATTGATCTCTTTAGTCATACATAGGAAAGAAGTGTTTCTTCCCTTTAAGAGATCTGCAACAAAAGCTTTGAGGACTCTGTTGATGTGATCGAGGATTCAAATGTTTCTTCTCACTGCCTATAATATAATTTGTAGCATCTGATGATAGCAGAGATGAATTTTTGGATCAAATGATTAACATTGCATCACAACGCATGGAGATGATAAGTTCATTGGCAAGCTATGAATACAACTGATCAGTCATATGCCCCAAGGAAAATGGTCCACAAGTATGAATGTTCTATAGAGGCTTTTATAAAATTTGGCGAACATAAAGAACATTTTAGAAAATAAGGAAAATGAAAAATATTATAGTAAATTGTGTGTTCTGCTAGTCTGTCTATAGCTGAGCACTGACAGCAAGGCTTGTAACCCATAAAATTGGTCTAACAATAGTGCTATCAATGACATTGTTTATAGTTTCCTAGTTTAATCCCAAGCTATTTGTGCATGTTTTTCAATGATTTGTGTTGGATCCCTTTTAGTCAACAAAATATGCAATCTTAAATCAAAATCCCTATCAGGGTTTATGAACCAAACAAGGTTTTGGCTTACCATTTTTGTAGCTGGCTCACGTCCAAAATTTGTTATCCCTCTTCTCATTGGAAAGTGGGGTGTAATCGGTCTCCTTGTTTACAAGTTGGGCAGGTCTCCTTGTCTGCAAATCGTATGAGTGATCCCTTTTAGTCAACAAAATATGCAGCCTCTACTTCAGCTTCTGACGAGTAAGAAACAAATCCAAACCCTCGTGATCTTCCTATTTCACAATCTTGTATAACTTTTGCACCCAACACATTCCCTTTTGTGTTGAATTCCTCCTTAAGAGATTATGAGGTTACACTCCATGCAAGATTACCAACATACACCTTGTGTGGACTGTCAACATAGCCACCAAAACTAGGTGACCTTGTGGGCCTCCCTCCAGTTGGTGATCTAGGAAACCCATCTGGTACTCTAGGAATCTATGGAAAGTTGACCTTTAGATTGCGCCCACCTATTTCCTGCATTGATATAAGGACAACCAACCCAGTCTAGTCACAAAACTGCTAACAATGAACCAACCAACACAAGAAGCTCTAGACCTTATTTTCTTGCTTTTACTTATAGTGCTTAAGAACACGTTTTCTCACATCATTATCAATCTGATTAATTTTCTTTTCTTCCAATCTAAGACAATAAGAATATAAAATTTTCTAGAAAACTAGTTAAGGATTCATATCAATTGCCTGAAAATATAAGATTTAGAAAACAATGCTTAAATTGATCCCTGTATGGAAATATGAGACAAGTAAACAACTCCAGGAATGAATACATTCCCTCACTTACAAAGCCATCGAACTTTTTTAAAGCTGCTTCAGCCTCTTCAATGGTGCTCATTGTAACAAATGCAAATCCTCCCGGTGGACCTATCATAAATTACCTACACCCATTAGGCATTTTAAGTGTTCCGTGAAAGCATATACTGAAAATATAAAAAGAAATGCCCACAATACATCCCTGGAACAAAAAATATTTTCAGCCTACATGTACAAAGTTGTAGAAGCAATTAAGCATGAGATGACTAACATTTACAATAGAAGATAATTGTCTCGGGGGCAGCCATTAATGGGATATCCCTGAATGACAAGGGGCAGCCGTTGGCAATGCCATCATAGGAAGCCTTGAACAAGGAGCCTTTAGACATGTTGAACCTCCTCCTAAAGCTGTTACTGCTGTTGCTTCTAATGAAGGCAGCACTTGGGTAGTCACCATTGAAAAGCATGAAGCTGCCATCTTCACAAAAACCTCAAAAAAACCTGCCCTAAAACCTTGCAAAAACTCTAAAACTGCAAAAGGATCCTATAACTTCATCGGATAGTGTCTAATTATTCATCAATTTCACTTTTACCCAAAAAATTTAGGTGCTTGCTTAAGGGAACTCAGAACTTTGCCACGCTGCTAGCTCTGGCGATTCCTCCTCTGCCTTAATTTCCATTGCCTTTGCTGGTGGTTCCAAACAGGGTTAACCACTTTTCTACTACGCCATTCTTTCTCATAAGCACTTAACGTTAGTTGCATCTTCAATTTAAAACAATTTAAAACGAGCACTCCAATCCTTCCTTTGAAGTATGACCTAAGCTTCTACTGCAATTCGGTCAGTTGACAATGACACCATCCTTCACAATCTGATGAATTGATTTTGGGGCATGGGTGATTCAATGAAATTGAAGAAGAGGGAGGCGGATTGATACATGAAGTGCCAGGTAAGATGCCCTATTCTTAGTTTGGAGAGATATGCAGAAAACTTTAGGTGCTTGCTTAAGGGAACTCAGAACTTTGGCACGCTGCTAGCTCTGTCGATTCCTCCTCTACCTTAGTTTCCATTGCCTTTGCTGGTGGTTCCAAACGGGGTTAACCACTTTGCTACTGCACCATCCATGTCTCTATGGCCTGTGCTCCTACCTTGTTTAGCTGTCTCCGCTACTTTCAATTCATAAAAACCTTGTTTTAGTAGTGCCGACACGTAAATTCCCTCCCTATTTGGGTACTAAAATAGATGTATAATTAAAAAAATGACTATTTTAGGAAGTTTCCGTCGCTTAAGCGATGACTAAAATGGATATATAATAAAAAAAGGCTATTTTGGGAAGTTGTCGTCGCTTAATTCGTCTCTTAAGCAATGCTTAACAACGCGTCGTCTCTTAACCGACGGTTATGAGAATAGCCGTCGCTTCACCGACGCTTGTGGCCACATTTACAAAAAAAAATGTATCATTGTGATTTTTGGTAAGTTTAAAAAGAGAAATCCACGCACCGTCGGATTTTTCCGTCGGATTTTGGATCGAAATGTAGTAGTGTCTCTAGCTTGTCCCGTAATTATTGAAATTATCTCTTGTGAGGGATATCAAATCTTGATACAGGCGGAGGCACAAGCCATCAAGGAAGAATAGGTATTATTTTTCATTGTTTTTTTCTATTTTCTATTGGTATAAAAATATCCATCTTCAGCTGCAATTTTTGAAATTATCAGATTTGGGTTCATTGAGGGTTTCCTCGGTGCTGTTATTAGTCCCGTAATTCTTGAAATTATTTATTCACAAGCATATCAAATCTTGATATAGGGGGAGGCACTTCCCATCAAGGAAGAATAGGTAATATGTTTTCACTGTTTTTTCTATTTTGAGCACAGGTGTGGTATGAGTGTTTGTAACAAAATTTTGTTGTCCCTGCATCGGTAGATCACGGGTTTGAGTCTGCTCTTGTGTTTTCTCCATGTATGGAGCACTCAGAGCTTGTATTTTAAGGCTTCAACTTCCCAACTATTGAACATTGAGTCAAATTTTGTAAATTTCCGTGGACGACTTGGTATTTATGTTTCTGCAATGAAGAAAAAGACTCAAATTAGGAAACAATGATATAAATAATTGTTTTTCCCTTAAGATGGCCATCTACAGCAAAACATCTTGGAATGGATTTTTAGAAGAATTAGATTGATCATTCGCTAAAGAAAAGGGGTGGATTCTATATAAATCCTCTCTGTAGCTTCCATATCTTATATTCTAAGGCAAAAACGCGGTCAAGGTAAGCTGTTTTGAGCTAAAATGTGTTCATTTCCATGAGGAAACAGTTTATATGGTTTAATAGAAGGGATAAGTGCTCAAATATGCTATTTTTTCCTTGAAACCATCTGAGAAGGTATCATTTTGAATTAAATATTGTTGATTTTTGTGGCAGAAAGTTTTTCACAACTATTTAGAATACGAGGGCTCATAATCATTATTTTACCACAAGAATTATCATATCGTGGCTATGGCCTTCACTGAAACACAACAAAAGTGCAAAGCTTGTGATAAAACAGTTTATTTTGTGGAACAACTATCTATCGATGGATTTTCTTACGACAAAGCTTGATTCAGGTGCAACCATTGCAAGGGAATGCTCAAGGTATCGATTTTGTATGCCTTTATTTTAATATTATTGGTGATCGGAGGTTGTTTCTCTTGAAAATATTTTTACTATCATGCCATTTAGTTTTTTCACCGGATCTAGATTAGAACCTGGAAAAATGTGCATCTTCTGCTCTTCAAGGATAATATGACCGATTAAATATTAGGCCATATATTTTCCCTAAATTGGTTAAGAAAGTTGTCAATTTATGTTAGGATTTGCACCCTATCCTTAACTATCACTGTGAATTAGCTGGATAATATTTGGATAGGCCATAAATCCTATTCTTGTCATTATATTTGAAAATGCAGGGTTTTTTGAAGATCTACAAATAAAAACTATGAATATTATATGACTTTCCCCATGGTCCAAAACCACTCCCTACAGCCTGGAATGTGTTGACTCTGGCCAATATATTGATTGTATTTTCTTTTCATAGACCCACTACTCTATTTCTAATATCATCGTTCTCGTCTGAATAGATATGTACACCATATAATGTTGCATATAGGTTTCAGAAAGAAAGATAATGAAATTAAAACAGATTCTTCCATCTCTACAGAACTTATGATTTATTGATGGCCTATCTATTATGACTAGGGATTGTAGTTGTTGGAACTGGGAAGAATACATAAAATCTTTTGGAGGCCTAATTTTAGCAGTCCCATATATTTGAACAAAACAGTTTTACAGAAACATGCAAAAGATGTGAATTTGGAAGAAAATATTCTAACGTGACAGTAACCATTTTGGTGCTCTGTGATTTGACAAAGGTCCTGGAACAGTCCCAAATTTTTTATCTCGAATCTGATGGGTGAAACAATTTTGGATTTGAAAAACTTAAAAATTGTTTCTTAATGGTGATGAAGTGATGAAGAGCCTTAAATAGCTCATAATTATTAAGTTTTCACACATTCCACACACTAACCATGATAGTGTTGTTACATGTTGCTAATAATGTTTAGGATTTATTTGGTGTATTTCCAGCATAAGGGTTATAATATTTAGATTCCCCACAGAAAGAAAGATAGCAACAGAAAAGAGAACATATTTTTCACTGAAATGCATATTGTATTATAGTTATTCAAAAATTGAAAATAAATCAAGCTATTTGATGTAAAATTCTTTAGAGATCCATAATGGTTGCAAGAAGTCCTGAGTTCTTTTAAATTAAAATTGACAGCTAAGCATATAGCCTCGCCTTGAGGTATATTTAGATGGATTTTGTTGTGGATTAAGTTTGTGGTGATGCTAAATATTAAAAGTCATGGGAAAAGGATTTTAAAAAAAAGTTTTCAAAGAATCCTAAATTGAGAACACCATAATAGCCCTAGTACAGTTTCAGACATTATTTCTTGGACCTCAAAAGAGTTCACAGTTGCCCCATAATGGAAGTAAAGAACCCAAACAACTCTATAAGTTTTTATCTGGTCCACTTATAAATGTGGTGGTAGGATTTTTAGTGTAAATGTTTAGCATTATGTGTTGTCTTGTCAAAAAATAGATTAACTATTTTGATATGTGATTTAAATTTGCAAATAGAACCTAAATGGATGCAAGAATTCATCAGGCCTTTCCTAGTGGAAGGGCTAACATAATAATTATTTCCCAATCAACAAAGTAAATAACTACCATATATGTCAACATGGTTTGCTGGGTCGATGAAAGTAGGGCACTTTTATTTCCCCCACGCAGGTTCAAGCCTTCCTAGCAACATGATGCCCCTCAAAGCATAAACATAAGGATAAAAAATTGTATCATCATAAGCTTACAATAGGAAATTACAAGTTGTAAATTAAAGTAGGCAATGAACTAATGTGTCATTCACTACAGTGAAAATATTGATTTTGAAAATCTTGTAAGAGTGATATTATCACTAAATGCAAGAGCTTACAATAGGCAATTACAATTTGTAAAGTAAAGTAGGAAATAAACTAAAGTCCCATTCGCTACAATAATTATTTTGAAAATATTAAAGGAACCTAAGACCAATATTGTAACTAAATGCAAGAGAAATGCAGTCTCACAGGACAAGAAAAGAGGTTCGCCAATCCTATATAGAAGGTCATGTAAACACATGGATTTAGCACATATACCAAAGTTCTAATTTCTAAATACAGGGATATGAATCTTGCAAATAGATCAATTTAAGTACCAAATTGAACAACAATGCGTTGCTTACCAAACTTGAGATATCATAGACAATTATAGACGTTTTTGCACCACAGTAATACATGGGAACCAAGCTATGATATCTTTCATGCCCTATAGTGTCCCATATGTCAAACTTTATTGTAGTCTCATTCAAAGCTAGAGTCTAAGAGAAGAATGTTTCTCCTATGGTCGATTCCTGAAACAACACCATGCCTATATAAGATCTGAAATAATTTTTATAGTAGTTGAAAAAATATTATTTCACAGTTGATAAGTGCATAGTATCTAAGAGATACTTGATAGTAAAAAAATTGGCCTCTAACAAATCGTAAAACCATGCTAGATTTTCCAGCTCCCATGTCACCAAGAAGTTCATGTCATATTACATTATTTTTTCAATTAGTTTATCTCATAAAATATCATAATGTAGTTCTACATCCAAACTTCAAAGTTAATTGCATCGTCATGCACACCCACACATGTTGTTGGATTCATGCATGTGCAAAACAAATATGATGGGGGTTAAACCCTTAACAAATTGACAACATAGAACATATTTTTTAAACATGAGACCCCAAAACAATTTTTAGTATTTTAGTCCTCTGCACTTCTGTCAAAATTCGAGCTAAGACAATACAAACAACACCAAATTCCTATCATAGCATAAAAAGGATGGCCTTTCATTATGTAAATTATGATATTTTGGGAAAAATGTAAGATCAAACTATTTCTTTGTTACCTCAAGCTAAAAAACAGATACGAGATCCCAAAAAATACAAGTTTCAGAAATGCTACTTTCAAGTTTCAACATTTCAGGAAGCAGGAATACTATGTCTATATTTTAATATCTTAGTAGGAAGGAAATTGTTTTATATACAGAGTGTACATATAGATGTATGCGTAATAATTCTCAGACTTGGTTTTTTAACTCTTCGTTGTTATTTTTAATAATCATTTCCTTTATTTCCTTTATTTTTTTTATAAGTTACTGAAGTAGAATGTTATGTATAACTTGGTTATTTCAATTTATATTGTTGTTTTCTTCTACGCTTTTGAGGATTTTCTATTTTTTTAGTTCATGGTTGGATAATCTTGGTTTGAAGGAAGTGGCACTGCATTGTTTCTAGTTTTTTCTAGTTTTAACAAGTTTTCATGTCACTTGATTCAAAATATAATTAAGCTCATCTAGGAGTTGGTTGTGTTCTTTTGATGGATTAGTATTGGCATTCAAATATTTATTATGTAGTTTCTTTTAATTTTTTAGTTACATATAACATGCTTTATTTTGTATCTTGTATATTTCAGTGGGCAATTTTCTGAAGATATTCTATCCCAACTGGAAAATGAGTTTTTGGCATCTCTCAATGTTGAGGTATATCCTATTTATTTTATAGTACTCTAAATGCATCTGTTAGACAAGGCAACTTATTCCAGTGTTTTAGACTCTACTGGTGTAACTCTCAGTGATTTTTGTTATTATCAAGCTGTAGGTGGCAATGTGGTTGAACAGATTAGGCCTTTACCATGGTTGGGTAGTTTTGACATTTGGGCATTTTTTATATTTAGACAGGCCGATTTTGACGTTTTCTAGTGATTGTGGAGGATGTAGTTGAAACCTTCTTTTTTGGGGTATAAAAGCCATCCATGCACATATTTTTATTATTATTAATAGTCAATTCAAGCTATTATTTAAAAAAGTGATAAAACAGCCTATAATACATGTGATGGACCCTTATTAATATTAAGAAATGGTAATATGCCTAGAAAATATTCATCATTTAGGGATTGAAAGCCTTTGTCATATGTATGGAAATTTCCCTATTTATGCAAACGTCCATGATCATACCTCATTTGCAGCAACCAGTGATTACAGAAAATATCTCAATTTCCAAAATATGAATGAAGAGAAGCAAAACATTCAACTTCAGTTGCATCTCCTGTCACAAACTACCTGTCTCTTTTAAGTAAATTGCTTGAGATTCACTTTTAAGTATTAAAATCATGCACTAATTTGCATTTCCATTTTAGGTGATCAAAGGTGGAAGAAGGTGTAAAGTTTCCATATTTGATCTTGTCGTTGGTGATGTTGTAATCCTCAATATTGGTGAACATGTTTATTAAAAATTCCTTTGTAATAATAGAATCAATGCCCTGCTTCATTTAAAAATTGAATAAATATCCGCTTAATGATGCCTCTTTCCTTTTCAGGTCCCTGCAAATGGAATTCTTCTTACTAGACATTATTTATCAAGTGATGAATCTAGTATGAATGGGGAGAGAAAACTTTCATGTGCCTCTCTTGTTTGTCTCGTAGTTTCTTGGCCTATTAGCAAGGAGTGAATTTTCCCAAAATCTTGTGATGCTAAATTTTGTAATATTTTCTCCGAGATATGACTATCTCTTTATTTTCCTTATAGGTTTATAAATACCATAAAAATTATTTTATGATGCCTAGTTGTAAGGTTGCATATGGCTAAAGTACCATACTAGTGAGTAGTTATGTCTGTTTTTTCTTTTGGAAAGAGTTATGCTTCCTGATAGTGATTTTGAAGTATCTGGTTTCTCTATCGTTAGTGTTTTATGCTCTAATTGATAATAGGGGGGTTGGTTTGGACTTATGTTTCCTTATATTACATAACTGGTGTGGGATTAAAAAATGAGTGGGGTTTAGTGATGGCTAGGATATCAGAGGATAATGGGGAAGAAACTCCCCTATAGGTATATTTTCCTTGACTTGTTTAATTTTCATTCTATTCTTTTCCATGAGTGGTATTATCACAAATTTCACACTAACAGAGAGTCCATGTTTATAATAGGCCCGCCTCAATGGCGTTGCGGCTTTTATTGGCAAGTTTCTACTTATAGTGGCAGCTATAGTTTTTTTCATCCTCTTGATTAGGTAAGTGATATTGTTCTACCTTTGGCTATTTGCTCTAAATTATTTGCATTTTGCACTGTCACTTTGTATTAACTGTAGTTTGTCTTCTGTTTTGTCATATTTTTTTATAGGAAATACAAAAGATTCCAATGGGAAACCCATGTTTCAAGCAGGAAATACCAAGGTTGGAAACACAATTAATGGAATTGTTAACATATTCTCGGTTGCGGTAGGTCATCATGTCCTACTTTCAGTATCTTGTCAGTATTATGCTTGAATGGATAGTTTGTATAAAATCAATTTTCTTTGTTTACAAAAATGTTGAGTAGTGTCATGTTCAAGGATTATATGAAAATGTACATAAGAGAAATACTAATGGAAGTATTTGTTTGTTGGTTTCCATTGTCCTTGTTGTAGTTCCAGAAGGACTTCCATTGGTAGTCACCTTGATGTATGATTAATTGGAGAAGTTTTTCTAGATTTACCTTATTGGCAAATTAATATCTAGTGACTATCTATGATTTATTTGAGAGTGGTGTTTCGCTTCTTAACATGCTTTCTTGTCATTTTATTGACAATTTAGCTTATTCAATGAAGAATATGATGGAGGACAAGGATTTGGTTAGTATCTGGTTCACAATAATTTATTACTATGGATGGATGGGTCATTGGTATTTCAACATCTAAAAATTCACCTGATTCCAGGTACGAAGGTTTTCAGCATGTGAGACTACGGATTCTACTACAAAAAATTGTAGTGACAAAACAAGGACACTGACCTTGAACCAGGTTGTCCTTTCTCATTGGTTTATATATATGGGCATGATTCCTTCTTATAAGTATGTTGGGATATGATAAAACATGGAATTTCCTAGCTATTATATGATTCCTATTTTATCATGTTTATAGGATATGTTAAGCATGAATTTTTCAACCTTCGTCAGATACAAGAGAGTCATATTACTAGAATTGATGCTTCTTCTGCCTCAATAAGGTAAAGGTTTTGTTGTAAGTTTTTCATCATTTCTTTAATTGACTATGAAAATATTCTTGAATTAGAATTCACATTGGTTATGATTTAGTTTTTGACACCCTCTTTGTGATTTCTTCTAGGTGACCAATATTGACCAATGTTCTCTTTTAATTCTTCTGCCTCACCCAAACCATCTTTTCTACAAATCTACCTGGAACTGCATTAAGCAAATCCAAGATGAAAATGGGATTGAATGGTACTTTCCTCAGATTTGATAAGAATACAGTCATTTTGAATGGGAAATTACTTCAATCCATACTTCTAGACATCCTTGCAATAATCAAGGAAATGTTTTCCATTTGACATAGTATTTGCAACATTACTTCTAGGTTAATTTCCAACAAGTGATGCTTCCTGAGCAGTTAAAGTAGTCCTCTTTTTCCTGTTAGGTACAAAAGTATCCTCTGATGTAAGCAATATTTTATCATTCTTCATTAGATTCGTATACTTCCTCCGAGATGAACTCCTGGACTTAAGAATATACCATTTTTTCCTTTTTAAGCATTTTTTCCTTCTTGAAACATTAAGAGCTCTACGTATCAAGTGCCCCCATGCCAATGGCATGATTCCCAAAATCCTCATGTATTGCTTTCAAAGTTTCACCTTTATACTCTATAAGAGAATCTTTGAATCTTGATTTTGCAACAAATAACTGCACTCCTCTGTCAGATTAGATAGACTACCAGGTCCAACTATCTTTGATGAGACTCCTAGCATTGCATTGTCTTTAGAGAGTAGGTAATTTTCATTTCTAGGATTCTGAGCTATTACAGAGACATTTCCTGAGGATGGAAGGTTAGTATCATTATTACCCAAATATGTCACATGGCTAATCATATTAGTATGAATGGCCAAGGGGGATTCATCAAATTGATACACATTAGCAGTACCCTCATTTATTTTTTTACCATATGGCATTTCCTTAGAAGGATAATATCCCTTACCATGGTCATGATTCATCATATCCCTGTTTCCAAAATGTTTATCTGGCATCTCCTTAGTAGGAGAATTTCTTTTTCCATGCTCATGACTCATCATATCCATGTTTCCAAAGTGTTTAACAATATGCTTCCCTTTACTGGAAACAACAATACTCAAATGTATAGAAGTCTTATTCCCATTATTAGTATGATACAACATACGGACATTACTCATAGGTACAACACCTTGCATCCCATTGATAGAAGCACCTTGTGTGGCCTTACTTCCATTTTTCATCCCATCTAAGTTCCATGTAGATGGAATATTTGACAAAGATCCAATGCTAATAGGTTTCTCTCCAGCAGAAGATGTAAGGCTGGTATTTTTCCTGGCTTCTACAACTTCCAAAGAATAATTCCTTTCTAAAAGTGTTTCCTTTCTAGATACTGAATATTTTGATTCTAAAATTGTTGTTTTGTTAGAGTTCAAACAATGTGATCCTTTTAAAATAGAACCAGTTGAAGAAGAAAGAGATTGATTTTCCTTTCCTCGTACTATATTTTCCATATTTTCTTTATTATTCTTAGATTCAATTCCCTCATGTTCATGTTTAAATATTGGACTGATTTTTTCTGGAACTACTAGAGTTGCTTCTCCCCTAACCGTTAGAATGGTTACCAGCATGACCATTGAAAGCCCAAATGCGGTACTCACACATTAGATTCTAAGATGATCATGTGCATGGGAAGGGTCCACAGTTGGAGGAAAATTTGAATTTCCTCCTGGGAGAAAGTGTGTGTGAGGTCTTGTTGATTTTCATATTTGACAAAAGGCTTGTAGATCAAGCACAATCATAGGGTGTGTTTTTATATGTGTGATTTGCAGGCCTAGTTTGCATTTGGGTGTATAAAACAAAATTTCAATAAGGTATTGATTTCTTCCACTATCTTAATCCAAAATTATTGAATGTGGATTGTTTAATCTATTTAGTTTGACTAATTATTCTCATTATAAATGATGTGCATCGCAAGATCTCAATTGTTTAATGGTTGCTGTTTTCTCTTTGATATTTGAGAAATTTTTTTTTTTTTTTTTGAAGAAGAAGAAGAAGAATCTATGTTGTCAATATGCAGAAAAAAAGGAAACCATTGTTCCAAGAACCACTCTTCCTGAAAATCAATAAGCATATAAAGCAAGACTTGAGGAAAGGACCAACAATATTCAACAAAATTTCAATGGGTTCCCTGAGGCATTATTTAATTTGTGTGTTTTTTGTCATAACCTTTTTTGGCTATTCGTTTATTGTTTTGTGTGTGTTTTTTGGAATTCTTTGACTTGTGTGTTTTTCATCATAATAGTTCAATGTTTTTCTATTTTACAAGTGACATTTTTTTATTGGATTTTGCAAGAGTGAACTTAACTAAGTGGTCCATTCAGTATGAAGATCCAGTTGCTGAGGCTTTGCCATTGGGTATGAACAGTCTGCTAATGAGGATTTCAAGATGCTTATAAGTGTGGGTTAATTGAAGCTTCTATGGGATCTAAGTATGGATTAGTGTCCAAGTACAAGTGGGATGGTTTAGCCATTGTAATATTTTGAAAAGTCATCGTTGTACTAGATGATTTTCATGTAAAGTTATCTCGAGATAGTTTTGTACAAAACTCATATTTATTGTAATACTTGACATTTCATATAATATAATTTGTGCAATTTAAAACTTATATGGTTGTACTTTATATTATTTATAAGTGTTGTAATTAACTAATTAATGTGGCATTGCATAATTCCCATGCGTATTAGATGATGATAAATAATATATGATTCTTTTTAAATTTAAACATAATATCATATTAAAAAATTATATTGATTAATAATGGGCACCATTAAAAATACTGAAATATAATAACCACACATAAATGGCTAAAAATGACTAAATTAATGACAAATAAATGAGATTAATGACCAAAATTTGCATATAAAATGACTAAAAATTGAGAGATACGTGACCAAACAATGAGATATAAATGACCAAAAAAACGACCAAAATTTACATATCAATGACCAAAAACCAGTTTTTGTGGCTAATTTACGGTCTTTTATTACGCGACCAAATTTGGTCATATTCTAGTTTTTCATGTGCTCATTAATTTGGTCATAAATGTGGTCATATACTTAGTCTTTGATTCAAATATATGACCAAATTAATGGCCAACTGATAAGCTATAAATGACCAATTTTGGTCGTGTAATAAAAGATCGTAAATTTTCCACCAGCAATCGCCAAACCAAAATTGGTGATTGATATGCGGATTTTGGTAATTTATTTTGTCACTAATCTCTCATTTTCCATTAGTGTTCTATGTGGTTCTATCCTTATTTTATTCATTTTCTTTAGCTACATGGGCATGGTACTTTCTATTCTTCTTCTTCAAATGATCTTTCTTAAGATGACAGTGTCTAGCAATATGTCTCATCTTATGACATGAGTAACATTCAAAGGATGAATAATCCCTTCTAGGTTTCTTACTCTTCTTGAAGTCTAGTGATATTCTGGGAGATGAACCTTCCTTCTTCCTTTTGTTTCTTCCATTCTTAGTGTGTGTAGCTAGAGCTTGATCTTCATTATCATTTAGCTTCTCTTATTTATTCATTATCCTTCCTTCTTCTTGTACACATTCTTCCCATAGCTTGTTGATCTTGGTTAACTTTCTTATAGCACATATTCCTCTAATGAAGGAATCCCATTCTCTAGGGATACCATTTAGTGTGCTCATCACCATGTCTTCTTCTTCCACCATATCACCAATGGCTTCTAACTGTTCCTTGATCTGAGATAATCTTGAGAAATATGATTGCATGGTCTCTGTGTTTTTTATATTCACACCCTTGAGTTGGTTCCTCAAGTTCATTATTATGTTGATGTTATTACCTTCAAACATATTAGTTAATGCATCAAACATTTCTTTTGGATTATTCTTTGAAGATACTTGGGGGATCAATTGATCCTTGATGGAATTAGCTATGATCCTTTTTACTTTGATCATATCCCTTTTTTGTTTGCCCTTTTCCCTTCTCCCTCTGGTTCCTTGAACTCTTCTTTGATAAAACCATCTAGGTCATGTTCTTCAAGAATGAGCATGACTCTATACTTCCATGCTCTAAAATTCTCTACTCCCTCAATATTTTCATCAAGCTTGGTGTTGTTTGTCATATTTAATGAATGAGAAATTCAAGTAGAAATATAGGGGATAAAACTTACCAGTATGATGACTTCTTTTGGAATCTTCTTTATGGTGACCTAGGGTTTGACTGGAAAACCCTTATTTTCAAATTGGGATCACTTGTAGAGCTTATTGGAGGAAAATATCTGCCTTCCTAAGGAGAGATAGAGTGTATCTTTTATTGCTGGAATATGAGGATGGAACCATGAAAACTATGATTCCGTAGTTTCTCTCGGCAGCAGTGGTAGGTCAAAAAGTAAAAATCCTCAGAATGAAAAACTGCTTCGACAGAAAGATTCACCCTCCTAGGGGGAGTTAAATTGAACTTCTTTTCCAGCTGATATATGGAGGGAGATATATGAAATAGTAAACCCTAGCTTGTCAGATCATGGGATGAGTTGTTTCACAATGTCTTCTTTCAGGTAATCTCTGATACCATGTTAAGATTTTAAAATTTGTTATAGAAAAACAAGAGGATCTCTGAAAGAATAACAAACACAACCAAAAAAAAAAAAGAGAACACATATTTATCCTCGCAAAACTTTCTCTATATAGAATTCAACCAAGTACAGTGTAAGACCCAAATAATAAGACTAAATTGCTTCCTCTCCTCCAAATGGAATGTTTCTTCTGTCTCTAGCGCAACTGCTTGAGTGTTCTGCTTGTCCAAATGAATGAAGCACCTCTCCTATTTATTCTAATTAGCTGAGAGGTCTAATAACTCAACTGGGTCAAATTCTCCTTGCTTCCAGGGTTGTCTTTCCTTGGAAGACTAAAACAGACATTTTAATAATACTTTTGTGGGTATTATAGACCCGGTTTACAACAGAGGTTTTACCTCAAGGTTTTACATGAACAAATATATCAATGACATCCCTAATAATAGGGACAACATATATGGAAGGGGTTATAGTAATAATAATACAAAATAGAATATCTTCCGTAGTTACATTTATTTAACAAAAGATGCACACAAAAATGACTTAACAATAGTAGTAGACAAGAACGATGAATCATTTGAAGGTTTTCTGAAGAAAATCCCAAACGAGATAATGATAGCCTTCATTATGAAGCAAAGGATGACACATCTGAATTAAAAGCAACCATAGAAATTGCATGTGAAGCAATTGAAGTGGAAGAAGAATATAATGCTAAGGAATATGTGTGATGGGGCATAGTGAATTTTACTAATGTCTCATCTGATTTTGTAGGATTAGAAGCTAAAGAATGAAACCATGTTGAACATATGCAATAGAGAAAGATGACATGAAGACACATTGTAATCTTGAAAATATTGTTGAAAATAGATTTATGAGATGGAATCTTGAAGAAATTTGATTTTATCAATCATTGTTGAGTTGTGTTGAAAAATATGAGGATGATAGTATGTTACATGATGAAAAAAACAAGTGGGTTTCAAGCATTCCAACACTATAGGAATTTGAAAATTTGAAGATAAAGAATGCATCCAATGTTGTGAAGGGAACTCCACATGAAAATGATGAATATTTGATGGAACATAGTTTTTTAGTTGTTGAAGACATCATTGAAGTTTCTATGGATCATTTTTTTTTTCAACCAGATTTATTGAATTGAAATTGAGCAATGCAGTTTTGTAACTACCATATTCAAGAAGAAGAAATGGTTCAATCCAAGTAGTTGCAGAAAGAAGAAAAGGAATCCAAAGTTCATAGTATGGGGTACGAAGAATAAAAATACAAGAGTTTGTAGTAGCAAGTATAGGAAGAAGTTGCATTATCGCTTACCCATAAAGAAGGTGAAGGTCAAGATGTTTGAACAAAGTTGTAGGCCTAATTGGTACATAGATAAGCATGCTTTAACATTTCAATTTTGATGTAATCCTTAGAGGCCGTATGGTTTAGAAACAACTTGATAGTTTCTTTAGTGGTCATAATTAACAGAAGTGTTGAAGTGTATTAATTACTCCCACTAGTTAGTTGGATGAAAACACAAGGGATTCATGTTGTTGAGTGATATCTTATCACATTCTTTCATAAAGGAGGGGTTTTAATTGTGAAAAATAAGGTCAATATATTTTAGGTATTGGGGGGTAGAGAATAGGGTATGGGGGGGTTTATAGGTATTAGGGGTGTATAAAAAAGATTTTTTAATTGGAAATATATATTGGGAGGGGGGCTCAACAAAATGATTTTTACAAGTGATTATAAATATCTAGCGAAATTAGGGGTATTATTTAATATCCCATGAACGACGACACTATGACATGTTTTCACTAAGTGAAGACCCCATAGATGAAAAGTCAAGAAGTGGTTAGTTATAATGAATCCTGAGATTGCCATAGTCAAAATTGATGCATTGAATCTAGACAATTTGGTAGTCTTTTTAGGTCTGCTTAACTACATATGCAATCCTTTATACTTAGAGTTTAATGGAGAATAACGTAAGTGCAAGAATGCTCCGTAGTTTTTTTTTTTTGTTCAATGTTGCATTTACTTTTGAAATTTAACATAATATGTGTTGTGATTGGAGTTGACTAAAGGGGTTGACTTTATGAACCTATGGCATAGCACGGTGATCATATTATATTAAAGAATACTAATAATTTCACTAAATATTAAGGAATGCACCCAAAAAATGTTTTGTTGAACCCCTTATCAATACTTCTTTCCAATTGCAAAAACATCAATTTATTAAGATATCATATGCATCAATTTTTTCCTTCAAATTTTTAATATATTTTTATTTCTTTACTCTTAGTATGGTGACATGGAAGGTAAGGTGCAATATGAAATATTAATGAGAGAACATATTTAAAGATGGGGAACAACCATAGTTGACTTCATATATAGTCATTCCAATCAACTTCAAACCATATTCACTCACAAATCATGCATATTTAAATAGCACTCTAAATCCAAACACAATTGGATTCACACCACCTAAACTCCATGGGACCAATAATTTATTCAACCCCAACCCCTAGATACATAGTTATAAACTCCCTCTAATATCTATATGTTTTTTAATATATTAAAAGTACCCCATTGACCCTTATATACTAGGCAATATATTGTTTCAATTTTTATACTATTGAATTCCTCAATATAAACTCAAGAGACGCCAAAACCACTGACTTTGATACCAAGAGATGCCAAGACCACTCACGACTTCTTCAATAGATGCAATTCCTAAGACTTACTTCCTTCGTATATTGGAAATTTGGGCGGTTGAGATTTCGGACATCAGCAAGGCCAAAGCTTACTTTCATGCTTCGGGGAATCCTAATCTATATGAATAAGAATTCTAAATACAAACTCCAATATTGCTTACTCATCTTCCGAGGATGAAGATCATCACAAGCACAAACTTAAACTAACCAAATTTTCTTATCCCAGCTGATCACTCGAGGCGTCAAGGGAAAGCATAAGTTATTGGTTTTACAGACTCATTACACATGTTACAATATTGCCTATCTAGTAAACCCTCTAGAAATTGATGGACCTACAAATTTACTTCCTTCCTTCACATGTAAATAATAACAATAGCTAATCATATTACTTTCATTTTTGTTGTGATTTTAAACTTTATCTATTTTAATTGATGGACCTACAAATTTATGTCCTTCCTTCACATGTAAATAATAGCTATAGCTAATAATACTACTTTCATTTTTTGTGTGATTTTAAATTTTATCTATTTTTTATATATTAAAAATAGTATAAACTTTATATATTTTGGAATTGAATTTAATAATCACCTTTGGTTGGAAGTGGTATCCTGGACTTCTTTTTAACGATGTCATTCACTAAAAAAAATCTTGATAGAATCTTAATACATTATTATTAAAAAAAAATTTCAATAAAATTATTTTCCTCAATAAAATTGTTTTCCTTTTATATAATTATAATTATAATTTTTATTTTCATTGTATAGATAGGTTTATCTTTTTTTTACCATTAAATTATATAATCCTAATAAAGATTTAAATAAATCTCGGAAGCAGCTAAGTGTAAAGTAGCTAAAATTAATTAACTTGAGCCAAGCTAATAATTACATTTAAAAACTTATTAAAATGTTTTTAATCAAATTCAAGAACAATTAATGAACTTCGCTGTTAATGTCAATGTCATTATTCTGTTGCAAGCTGGTTTAAGGTCCCCCCAAAAGGCATCAAAACTCTATATATTCGAGATCGAGAGTTGATGTATCCACCAATACCCTTGGAGCTTCTTATATTCGATAGTTACGATATCATTTTCTGAATTGACACCCACCAATACCGATGTGTTGGATGTGTTGCTTTTCATGGCAAACAAACGTTAGAGTGAAGACATTGGAGTATAACCAAAAAAACTAAGATTTCTCCTTGTCCCACATACTGGGATTCGATTCCCCACGATTCATATATCACATGGTATCCGAATGTCTACATTAACCCAAATTGGAGCGACCGAATGCTCCAAACTCTGCATTTTCTTTTCTTATAATTGCAGACGGTACACCATTGGAAGATATAAGATTGTTGATTGACAGACTGTCCACTGATAGTATGAACTACCTTTACTATATTAGTTTTGAATTTTACTATATTGGTTATTAATTTATGTAGATTATTGGTTTAAATTTATTTTTTATAAATTTAAATATATTTGAAAATATATATATTTATGTAAACTTTAATAGTTATGTTAGTATTAAAATAGGTGGGTGGTAGTAGTGGTGGTTTGTTTTAAGTTGTATTTGGATGCTTAAAGAGCTTGGAGAGAAGTTTCCCGAGTTCACTATAATTTTGACATGTGAAAAGGCTAGAAAGGTTGATATTGCAACAAAGATTATGAAACTGAGATCTAATGTGGGTATAGGCAATGCATTCTCAGAGAAAGTGATTTTAATCCTCAATATTCATATACTCACAGAGATGAAAGATCATTAGTGTTTTAGGACCTGCCCACCAACTTGTTTCGCCATAAAATTCATAAGAGTTCCTTTTTATCTGAGCTATATTAATTTTTATACATACACAAACTTATATATCTACAGACACAAATTAATATATTAATTTTATATTACTACTAAAATTATCTCTCTCGTGGTCCCTCTCAAAAAAAAATCTCTCTCGTGGTCCCTTATGCGAATAATGGTTAAGCAAGAAAAAATCTATTGTGGTCCCTTATGCAAATACCAAAGACATGCACAACAACCGTAGCTACCATGGTAATGGTAGAACGTTGACAAACGACACACAGATTTTGTCAGGGTTTTGGGAAGCAGGTAACTGTCCCCTGATAACGTGATGCAGAGTACTAGGAAGCAGCGATAGGCCCACTAATGGCAACAACATTAACCTGATATGTAAATTATTGGATTATGTCTGGCCTTGCTTGCAGCTCAGGATTAGACTCTACAGGGGCAGCGGGCAACGGAAGTCAACAACAACAAAAGACGATCAAATAGCGAGCAGAAAGAAATATAGAATTCATTTTTGAGTTAACTATTATATCATAGATTTGTTAACGCTCCATATTTAGCTGGGAAAAACAATTAAAAAAATAACCAATCAAAGATCATTGTCTGGGAATCGAGAGTACTTTCAGGTAATCCGATTGCAGAACTGCTTTGTAGGTATATTTTGTAGATCTGTCTGAGAATTTATAGACAACAGGTGCATTGAGAATTTTAAGTTGGTGATCATGCTTATCTCTAGCGGAGGCAAAGTATGAGTTCCTTCAAGCTTAGAAGTTGTGCCAAGTTGGCACCAAGAAATCGTGGAACATTTCAAGTGTTCAATAGGATAGGGATAGTTGCATATAACATTGCATTACTTGCTAACATTAACGGTAAAAGAAATTTGTGGGTTTAACTACCAAAGAAATATGTATACAATCTTAACCATGTGATTGATTGGGATGTTTTCTTGGCGGAACAAGAGAGAGAGTTCCAAACATAGCCACTAGGAATCCTCGACATGAAAGTGCATTTCTTCAAAACCAAACCATTGGGTAGATAAAGCTCCAATGTGATTAGTTTGGTCTTGCTAAGCCTACATGAGAGATGGAAGATGCCACAAAGGAGGCATCCATTTATGTTCTAAGTTTTGAGTAAACACCAGGGATGGTATTGTTCCAACGAAGAGAGAAATGAAATACACCA
>LPNX010009603.1:39213-79980 GCA_001517045.1 Pseudotsuga menziesii | reverse complement strand
TTGTTTATTTCTATTGCATATTGGAGAAGATTGATTTCTGGAGTCTAGCTGTCTGTTGTGGTACCCCAAGCCATAGGAATTTCTCTCCGTAACAACCATTTTTGGCAGTTCGCATGTATTATAGAAAATTATGCAAAATGTTGTAAATATGCTAGTAAAGAATCACTCAAGTTTAAGGCTCAAGTAATGAATGGCTATGTATGTATCATGTAGGTATTCATATATGGACCATGTGTTAGGATTTTCATGATGACTTAAAACTATGTAAATGTTGTTTTTGAATATAATATAATGAGTAGACCAAAATGACTACATATCTAGACCACTAGAGAGGTTATGATTCTGCTAGAGGGGTAAAAGAAACAGGGGGTTATAGGAAACTAAATCGCATTTTCCCAAGTGTCAACCTTGGAATTCATTTCTTTTCTACCACGTTCTTTCAATAATCCATTTACCTCCTTTCACTTATTAAAACCATTAATTGAATGCATGTGAGGGGTTGGGGGGCTAGTCTTCTGATGTAGCTATGGAGGCATGGGCTAAGTACAACTTTTATGAGAATTGTAAGAGTCCTACATTCTTTGGTTACATGTAATGACAATTGTCTTTTAATCAATTCTCCTCTTTCCATTGACTCTATCACTTACTCCATGCAGGGAATGTGGACCCTCAACATAGTTTACAATATGTTCTCCATTGACAACAATTACCAATATAGACATTAACCAAAATCAACACTACAAAGAGGAAAATTGTAGACATTAGATAAAGAAAGATGGTTGTAGCTGATCTTAAAAGTTGGGAAAGTTAGGAAACCTTGACCCACTATATGTTTACTATTCACTGGATGCATTAGAATCATAGTATTGGTCTTACATGAAATTCTCATAAAGCATACAATAGGTTGGACTCTTCCTACATACAATGAAGAGCATTGTAAGGGAAGGGCTTTCTGAGTGACTACTAAGAAGAGAAAGGGCATTCCCTTTAAACATTGTGTGAATTAGTGGAAGAGAATTCTATGACTAGGATGTCAAAAATTAGATGAATATATTTCTCTATGGTGACTGCATTGGTTAAGAATGTGATAAATTGGATAGGGTTGAGAGAGAGAAAAATATATAGTTCTTTCCTTTATCCTAGTAGCCTCATTTCCTAGTTTGGGGGCGATATCTATAAAAGATTCCTATGGTTGGGTTGAAATCTTTCTCACAAAACCAATTTCTTAAACCTTTTCATCTAAAAGATAACTAATTTGTATCATTGTTTATGAATATTCGAAATCTATGTTCTTTGTTATGAAAATCATTACATCATACGGTGTGTGTGGATATAACGTTGTTCCAATATATTGTAATTTCCATGCTTTCACATATTTTTTCTTAAAATTGTGGAACTCAAGATAAGGCTTAATTGGTCATGATTTAGAATATTGGTCTCAAATGGGATGATACTTAAGAGATAGTATTGTAGCTACCTATTATTTGGAAAAAATATTGGATGGGGGAGTTACACCGTTCGGTCAAGGAATGAGATTTCCCATAGTATCAATGTAGGGAATGCACCTAGGATATATATATGAATGATATTTAAAGTATAATAAGTTTGTGGCATACTCATGTCCGAAAAACAAGATCGTAGAGAAATAACAATAAACAAGATGCAAACATTAAAACACAAGCACAATACAAGAGGGACACCAATATAATGTGGTTCACTCAAGATGGGCTACGTCCAGACAGAAATTTCCAGTCCTTTTATTATTATATCGTCGAGAAAAAATGAACGGATACAACTGTAATATCCCAATTTTGACCCCAATTGCATTAAATTATATATGATGTAAATAGAGTTAATAAATCATGGTGTGGAGCTCAAGGCAAAGGCCCCACCATGGATCTAGTGTTTTACATTTTGACAATTAAAATCGATGTCGATGGTTATTTTGTTAGCCGATGGCACAATATAATTTTCTACATCATGTAACTATGCAATTAATAGAAATACCACAACTAGCTATGTGCCGCAATGTGAAAGAGATGTGGGCATGATTTCACAAAGAATAAGGGGGGTATACAAACCCTTGAGCCAATGGGGAAAGGACAAATGTCAAAGGGTAAACCCATAAAGCTGTTGACTACCCATTTTTTCTTTTTGTGTCAATTATTTATTTCTGCCAGAAATTGGTTGAGGAATTTAATTCCTTGGGATGAGAAAGGTATGGAGGTCAAATTCGAATTGGGAAGACCACCCATTTTTGGAAAAAACATGTTTGGCTTATGGGGTAAGTAAACACCCACAAAATGTCTTCCCAACCCATTAGGAAAGGACGTCCTTCATTCTCCTCAAGCAACTTAATCTTGTTGAGCTCCCTCCACGTTGGCTGCAGTTTTTCCATTTTTCTTCATGGTTAGGAAGTCATTTTTGGGTTGTCGAGTGTATGCGAAGCTGGAAAAACCCATTCTTGGTGTTGCTGTGTCATGTCCCCTCAAAGTGGCCATTAAAGTATTGACCATGCTGGACTCCTAGGAGGGGTCAATTTGACATTAATTATTCTTCCTAGGGAAATTTTGTAATAATTAATTAAGGCGTATATCTAAGTTTTATTTTCCATTTAAATTATTTATGCTGATTAAAAAGGGGAAAGTACCTAAAAGCAGTAGAAAAGTAGTCAGAGATAAAAGCAGGCAAGTTTTACAAATAAGGGCGCAGTCGCCTCTTAGAGAACTCAGAAAAGCTATAAGGGAAAAAATAGGAAATTCTAGGAAAGGGAAAGTAAAGTTTCCTTTTGGGGACTGAGTTCGAAAACTAGAAAGATGTCATAAACAAAGCAACAAAATTTTGGCTAATGAGGATGCATTTGCTAATTTAGGAGATGAGTTGGACTTGGAAACTTTTACACATGGTCCTACTTGCCAAATTACCAAAGGGAGGCGCCTATGTTGCTAAGGTTAGGGTTTGTTGAGGGTTGACTTGCTCTCACAGGTCACCTTGGATCCCCACTTGCTAAGCAGGTCACTCAGTACTCTATTAAAGAAGAATTCATCCCCATTGAATCAGTTTTGGATTTTTTGATATTGTGGGTATGTTATGTGAGCATACTCTCTGAGTGTTGTGTCTCATCCCATTGGGTGATGATCCCCAAACCCCTCCTCCTTTCTCTTCCATTCCATTTTCTATCTATTGCATATATATGGAGCGTTAGAGTCATCCAGTGAAGCTCATTCTAGGAGTATATTGCATCCTCCATCACCTACAGGTAGAGCTCAAGTGAAGCCCCTGCTTCACCTATGCTCACATCCCTCTTCCAGTGAGGATTCGAGCCTCTTGCCCATCAGTTTGGAGTCACCTTTTTATTGGTCAGTTGTCATATGAATTCTGATATATGAACAGCTTCTAAATATGTTATTTCATTTTCTTAGTTCTAAATATATCATTCATTAAATATTACCTTCCTTATTGCACATTAAAAGCTTGTTTTGCCAGCATATGGAGGTATTTTGATGAATTTCAGTTCAATCAATATTATATGAAGTTGTGCGAGTGATTGAGTGGGTTATACATGTTAAATGGAGTGTTTCTTATCTATTTAATATTTAATATCAGTATATAAATAAATATGCAATAATTTATGTGCTTAAATTTATACCCTTGCTAGAAAGCTAGTTTTAAATAACCACTTTTGTCATTTCTTGTATAAACAAAGTTCTATATACCCAAAATTAGATATGTAAGTTTTAGTGGGTCACTAACAGGCCCACATTCCCATACATAACTCCAAAACCCCTTTTCATTGTGATCGTACTTCCTTTTGGAACCTTCCACTACAAGGGTCTCTTTAGACCAAAACTGCCTATTTTTCCAAAATTGATCCCAAACTATTACAAGCTGTTCCAAAGTGTTATAAACAGTTCAGAACCTTATTTTATGACTGAATATAATCTCTGAAACTTTCCTAAGCCATTGGTCGGAATATGGATTGATATTCCCTAGTTTCACGGTTTGGTGACCCAATAGCATGAAAGTAAGTTTCTGCGGCGCGGACTCCGAAATATCAATGGACCCAGATATAAATGTGTTAGGGGATTGGATTTAAAAATATTCAATCACTCTTTATTGATCTCCTCTTCCCACTCTATCTTTGCAAAATTTCCCTACCTGAAATCTTGATTTCCCCACTCTCTCAGTGCACCAAATGGTAGATTTGGTAATTCATAAATTTTAATATTAAATTTCCAGAATTGATTAATATTCTGATCTATACATCAAATCAGGATATTACAGTGGTATCAAAGCACTTTCCTTGGCTCATCCTGTGGAAAGTAACTTTCAGTGGAAAAGTAGCTTAGCAATATCTTCGAGTTGTAGTTGTGGAATTAGTTCCAGTCATGGAAGATTTAGACTTTGAGTTGTATGAGGAAGGAGAGAATTTAAAAATGGATGATCAAGAATATTTAAGAATTTTGATGCAAAGAACATTAAAAGCACTGAAATATGTATCTCAAAGCATCATCCAGTCAGATCTAGAGGCTAGAGAATTCCTTGTTAAGCAGTTGGCAAGCAAACACGGAGAAGGGAGTAGTAGTGTCTCTCAGCATGAAGGAAATAAATATAGAGAGTCTATGTTTTCAAAAACATTAACACATGTAGGTTGTTTGAATACCAATAATCCATTAAGAAAGGAACTAAGTTGTTCCACTTCTCAAAGTAAAGGGGAAGAAAAGAGGACCAAAAGTGAAGATTCATTAGAGCCATCTGTACATGGTTTCTTTGAGAGATTATTTGGGTTTTCCCCAAAGAGAGATCATCCTATTTGCAGAATCCATGAGGATGATGAGTAATATGGAGAATATCCATGCACAACTAAATATCTAACAGTCCAACATCTAGTTGTTGGTAACATGGAAGGTGAAATGACTCCAAATTTCTTTGTGGTTGATTTCAAGATAAGTGCAGAAGAGATGAGGCAGATTGATGATGGTGAGATATATTTTGGATATGATCCAAAAGAGGTACAAAAATCATATTTACAGTCACATCCCGAGCCATGGAGTGAAGAATAAAACAAGGCCATACCGCTCAGGTGTGAACCAGAAAAATTGGTGGAGGAGCAGGCCACCTCAGTATCACTTCAGAAAGATGATAAGATGGAAAACATGGACAGTAACATCTCTGATTTTTGCAGCATCCATGTACACCCACAACTATATGATCCATGGGGGAAGTAAAATACTTCACTTGCATTTTAGGACTACAAGATGATGGACAATTGTGAGAGAGATGAAATTACTCCTAGCTTTTCCGTTGGTGATCACAAAACCATTGCAAAGGAGGGTGATGTTGTCAATGGTCGTGAGTGATATTTTATATTAGATCCAATAGAAGAAAACATATCAGATATAAATACATCATCAAAACTTCCCAATGAAGTGGAAGACAAGCCACGGGCCAATCAGGTGTGAACTAGTAAATTTGAAGGAGAAAAACCTGATGCAGAGAGATGAGCACAGTTTCGAATTTTGGACTCTCTTGTAGGATTATGAAGCTGAAATTCCAAGGCATGATATTATTTATGATTCTTGTAAATATCACAAGTCATTCTATCCTTCAGATATTCCCTCCACTTCACACCATCGAAATGATTTTGTAGAAAATTCAAAGGCTGACTTGTATGATGAGAATGAGTTTTGTGTTGTAGATCCATGCCACAAGAAAAGTAGTAATATATGTCAGCTATTAAAGGAAGAAACCTTGGTGCAGGATCTTCTTTGTGAGCCATATCATATGAGTGTACCACTTAAGGAGGACAGAGAAAATCTTAAGGCAGCCTTAAAAAACCTTGTTGACATCAATGCTTTGGTGGCTAGATGTTGTTGGAAAGCTTTTGGAGGAGAAATGGAAGGAGAAGCCTTTCTAGAGGAGTGCTTAGCACTGAAAGAAGGAACGGACAAGATGAAGGAGAGCTATATGAACCTACTGTCTGACAAATACCATCTCCTCATAATGGCTCAAATGTATCACTGTGCAGTCAACAAGGAAGAAGAAGAATTAGAAAGGCTCGCTAATAAGTTGGAGATCACTAATGACTTGTTGAGGAGCATATAGAGATCCCTTAAAGAGTCAAAGTTCCATATATGTCAACTTCAAAATGATTTTAATATGTCACACCTTTCATGTTTCATGGAAGAAAATGTTTTGGTTATAATGGAGGGACCTCATGTGGAGGACAACCATGAGGGAGGAACAGATTTGCAAGTGTTTGTAAAGAGCCTCGATGAAGATTATTTTGGCCAAGAAACTGTTGGTATGCAGAAGGGAATAAAGGTGTTCTTAGCTATTAGCAGAAGGGAATAAAGGAGTTCTTAGCTATGAGAAATATGGCTGAATACATTTCAATTGAATCAAAAAGGAAACATGATCATCTATTCAGGGATTGGGTAACTAAAATTATCACAATAATATAGGATACAAGATGTACTAGAATTGCTTGCACTGGTGAAGGGTTGTCTGACACATATGCTTGGGAAGAGATACACTCTGACAACTCTTTATGGATGGTAGAATCTGATCTAGAGGAGGTGGCTGATCACATACCATATGGATAAGAAAACAAAAGTCTTTGTTCATCAATTGATTGGGTGGATAGAGACACCTTGGGAATAAAGGATGTGGGAGGTAAAGAGTTTAATTTATGCAATAAGTTCTTTGGTATGAATGGAATTGTCATGACAATGTGGGCAGCCACAAAGACTTAATTTGCAGCCATTGGATACCTACCATACACATGCACATGAGGTGCATTCTAAATTGTTTGTGCTTAAGGAATTTTTGGATGCAGATGATGAGTTCCAAGCACATGCCCATTGCCTGAGAAAGGATGACTTTTCTGATGGAAGGAGTCCTATTTTTAGTGAAGAGTCAGAAGAGATCCCTTGTGTTGGACCAGTCCATGATGGGTTTGATGCATCCACACCTTTGGTGGGAACATTTTGCAGAGTTTTGTTTTACTATAAATCAGTCCACACTTCTAGTTCAGTAGGCACACATAGAGATGAAAATTGGGTGAAGGGATTTTTCCTATTGATGCCACATGAGGAGTAGGAGGATTCCACATATTCCATTGATGACTTAATGGTTCAGCCATGTGGTGTAAAAATTTCACCATTACCTTTCTATGTGTACATGAAACATCAGAGGAGTCTATTGTTAGAATCTTTATCATTCAAGCTAGAATTATGATCTTAGGATCTTTAACTGAGATAATAACATGCACAACAATTAAACCAAAGAGACAAGAGACACAAATAATTTTCCTCGGGGAAACCATAAACAAGAAAACCCCACAACTTCCTTAGAGATAGAATCAACACCAAAAGTAAAACCCGAAAACATAAAGATGATCTCCCGATAGCAGTAGTCTCTCTCTTTGATCCCAGTTTCTTCTCTCTCACTCATGCACCCCAATGAGTGAGTGTGAGAGTGATAAATAGAGAGGCTCACTCTCTATTTATATTCCTTCATTCACTTGAAACCCACTCCAACATGTCGGCCTCACTTAACAATTACTTACTAGAGCCAACATCTCTAGGAGTGTCTCATAACCCTAGTGCCCCACAACTTGTAGGGACTTTTCCTCCTCTGACAAACAAGGAGGGTTATCCTTAACACAACAGTGCAGACTATTGCCCTAACTTACAATGACTCACCTAGGGTCAACTTCTCTTAGGATAGTCTAATAACCCTAGGGCCCCACAATTGCGAGGACTTTAACCCTTGACTAATAGGAGGGTTACCTACAATGACTTGACATGACTTGTTTACATTATAGAACCTCCCAATAGGAACATCAAGGCATGACATGACTCAAATATATTACAGACACATCCTGGAATAAATATCGGGGTACAATACACAAGATATACAGATGAATACATTTCAAAGTTACAAATACATCAACACTCCCTCTGAACTAGGAAGGTATTCTCTCGACATAATTTATCAGCACAAGTCTTCTTCTCTGTATCATCTAGATCATCATTGAGTTCTCGTCATATTCATCTTCAAGTCATCTTCATCTGGATCTGGATCATCACTGGATCTGGATCATCATCACTCGATCTGTATCATCATCACTCAATCTAGATCATCATCACTAGATCTAGATCATCGCTCGATCTGGATCATCATCACTGGATCTAGATCATCACTCGATCTGGATCATCATCACTGGATCTAGATCATCACTCGATTTGGATCATCATTACTGTATATAGATCATCACTAGATCTGGATCATCATCACTAGATCTGGATCATCACTCAATCTGGATCATCATCACGGGTGTTATCTCATGATATCTCATCACAGGAATTTCTACAGATCCATCCCTTTTTCATGATGGTTGTAGGCCTAGCCTCCATGTAGGTCTTCTTCAGCGCTTATATCTGACACCAAGTCAGAATGGCATTCCTAGCACTTACATCTAACCATGAGAGGAACACATCCAACACCATGTCAGAAAGGCACACCCAACACTCACATCTGATCATGTAGGAACGAATCCTATAATCACATCAGAAAGGCCCAGCACTCACATTCACCAACATGATAGGACACAACTACTATCATCTGTGAAAAGGCTCAACACTTACAACCGCTAGCATGATGGGACACAACTACTATCATCTATGGAAAGGCACAACAGTCACATCCACGAGAATGATAGGACACACCTACTATCATCTATGGAAAGGCTCAACACTTACAATCACTAGCATGGTAGGACATACCTACTTCCATCTATGAAAAGGCACATCACTTACATCTAACCATGGAAGGAACTTAATCCTATAACCATGTCAGAAGGGCACTCAGTCCTAGACTGAGGGTTCCTGGTAATTGACTAGGTGCCTCCATTCTCCCAAAGAATGGAAATAGCCCTTATATCTGATCAAGTGGGAACACATCCCTCAATCACATCATAAAATCCATGCACTCATATCTGATCATGTGAGAACACATCACACAGTCATACTAGAACGGCCCTCAGTACCAAATTGAGTTTTCCTGGTAACTCACCAGGCAGCTCCATTCTAAGAATGGCAATAGCCCTTATATCTGATCAAGTGGGAACACATCCCTCAATCACATAAAAATGGCCATGTGCTCACATCTGAACATGTAAGACTACATATTACAATCGTATCAGAAAGGCCCTCAGTCCTAGACCAAGTATTCCTGGTAACTCACCAAGAAGCTCCATTCCAAGAATGGAAATAGCCCTTATATCTGATCATGTAGGAACCAATCCTATAGTCATATCAGAATGGCTTAGCACTCATATATAACATGGAAGGAACCAATCCTCTCACCATGATAGAATGGCTCAACCCTTACATCTGACCATGGAAAGAACCAATCCTCTCACCATGTCAGAATGGATCACGGACTCATCTCTTCCCCTTGGAAGGAACCTCGATCTAGAGAACACCAAGATTCTCCCTAAAGTACTCAAACTTCACTATGGCTAATGGATTCGTTAACACATCATCTATCTATTCATCCATCACAACATACTGTAGCTTCACTACTCCTCTTTGCACCATATCCCTGATATAGCGATACTTGATCTCGATATGATTTGACTTGTCATGGAACACCGAGTTCTCCGACAACTTCACACAACTCTGGTTGTCGCAATGTATACAAGTAACATCCATCTGGAGATCAAATAAATCAGAAAGTATCTTCCTCAGCCATATTGCCTCAAAACTAGCTGAACAAGTTGTGACATACTCTGCTTCAGCTGTACTCAGTGCCACATAGGATTGCTTCTTGCTAAACCAAGAGATCACACATGATCCCATACTGAAGCAACACCCTAAAGTGCACTTCCTACCCAATCTGAATCAACATAACCTTCAAGGTTGATCTTTTGATTTGCCTCATACTTGAGCCCATAATCAACTGTACCCCTTAGGTACCTTACTACATGCTTTGCAACCATTAGGTGAACATGTCTCAATGTGTTCATAGCAAAGCAAATATTTGGTCTCGTATTTGTCAGGTACATCAAGAACCCAATCATTTGACGATACATCATAGCATCAACCGTCTCTAATGAAGAATTAATCAATAGCTTCATGTTTGATGCCATAGGTGTGGTCATGGCCTTGCATTCCATCATCTTGAACCTCTTTAGGATCTCTACTACATACTTCCCTTGTCCGAGGAATATTCCATCCCCATTTTGCCACACCCTCATGCCTAGAAAATAGTGCATTGACGCATAATAGGAGCATCACTGATCTTCTTCCTTCAACCTTGAAGCAAAGGTTGGAATCCACTTTACTCTCAGTAAAGCCTAGAGTCATCAATAATCTATCCATCCTTTCATACCATGTCGAACCTTAGCATCTTCTGTAGTCACTCCCTCTGAAGCGAAGCATCATACTCCCAATAGGATCTTGATATTGTGCACTAATCCAATATGTTAGCAAAGAGGTTTCATTCTAGATAAGTTGCAATGGAGAGTTGTATAGCACCATGAGCTACTTACCCATCACATGCATATTAGTAGTATACTGTCATTAATTCAAACATTCTATCATGCATAATACATTAACTAAATATAAACAAATGCATAACAAAACAATATCATGAAAGTACAATTGAATACTTATCTTTATTTGTTTCGTGAGTAGACTCCTTCTTGAGCCTTCAGCTTCATCGTCTTCTTCATTCATAATAGCATCGTTTCTTATCCAAATGATAAGGTGGATAAGAGGTTCTTCAAGAGTTGAGTTCTTCATATTCCTCATTGCTTGAGGGGTCTTCTTCGGATGGTGAGAGCTTGATCTTTAGTTGATCTTCTTCTTGTGTGTGCTCTTCCCAGAGTCTGTTGAAAGTAATCACTTCCTTCTAGCACACATTCTTCGAAAGAATGAATCCCATGATCCTGGGAGGCCATTCAAGGTGGTTATCACCACTTCTACATTATCCACTTCTTCTTTTACCACTTCAAGTTGTTCTCTGATTTGAGAGACCCCCGTAAAGTATGACTGTATGGTCTCTGCATTCTGGATCTTCAAATTCTTCAACTATTTTCTCAAAGAAATATTATGATTTATGTTCTTCTCTTCAAATAGCTTGGTCAAGGAATCAAACCTCTTCGGTTTCTTTAGGGAAGACACTTGTGGTACAATGTTATCCGTGATTGCATCAATAGTGATCTTCTTGGCCTTGACCAAGTTCTTTTGGTGTAAGGATTTTAGCCTCATCTCCCTCTGGAACTGGAACCTCTCTACTCATGTAGGTGTCCAATCGATTTTCTTCAGAGAGATAAAATACTTCCATGCTTGGAAGTTGTCAACTTCACCAAGATTATCATCAAGCTGATGTGATAGATCACTTTGAAATGAGAACCTCAAATGCAAATAGCAAAAGATTAGATCTTATCGATTTGAGGTGTTCGTCCTAGTTCTGGAGCTAGTTGATTTAGGGTTTGTTAGAGAAACCCTATTTTTTAAAACTTGGAATATTTCAGATCTGATTGGATAGAAATATATATATATATATTCAATTTGAGCTTTCCAATGTACTCCTTTTCAGAAAACAGTGGAGGGAAGCTCCCAAAACAAGAATCCCTAGTTTTCCAATTTCTTATGCAGAAATGTTTGTTACTATTTCTACAGTATCTCCACAATTAATACTCCTATCTGTCTAAAACATCATACTCAGGTAGCCTTGCATGTCCCTATTCCAACACCATAGGTTTCATCAAAATTGGTTTCACCAATTGGTACTTATGATCATTTTCCCAAGGTGACTTGTTACAAGACTTTTCAGCACAGCGAAGTTGTACAAACGGCCATGTGTCATGGTTCATCTTCAAAGTCTGACACTCGGACCGCAGAAATTATAGCCCGTTCCATTTCTGGAACATCTTTAGGAATTGCATTTGGACCTTTGTAGCCCAAGATATAGCAATTATCCCCAAGTGTCCTATTTATGGATGAATTCAGGAAGAGGCTAGAACCCTAACTTGGAGGTATCTTATAGCCCAGAATATAGGGAATCGGAGGCTGAATTTTGGATACGGTGTAAATAAGGATTTTATCTTCGGTCTCTGCAATTTTTAGCTCTTGATCCTTCACCAATCCTGACATATAGAGAATTTACCAAAACCTATCAGTTTTAGTATTTTAGGGTTTTTCTAGCTCAGGGTCAAACTAGGGTTTGACTTTCCTGGAGTTATTCCCAACCAAAATTATTGATCCAGGTCTCTAAAATTCGATTTTTCTGAGGACATAAATCCTATGCTGGGCTCACTTAAAAATTCCTCTTCTGTAAGAAGCCGTAATTTCCCGCACCAAAACTAAAAATAGTCAGAATCGAATTTTGCTTCGACAGAAAGATGCGCCCTTCAATGGATAGTCAGCCTAGCATACGTTTGCTGATGGCTTGTGGAGAGAGACCCAAAAAGTAAAAAGCCATAGTTTTTGTAGCTGCACAATGTCTTCTTCTCAGGTTAGCTCTGATACCATGTTAGAATTTTTATCATTCAAGCTAGCATTATGATCTTAGGATCTTTAACTGAGAGAATAACATGCATAGCAATAAAACACAAGAGACAAGAGTCACAAAGAATTTTCTTCAGGGAAACCATAAAGGAGAAAACCCCACAACTTCCTTAGAGATAGAATTAGCACCAAAATTAAAACACAAAAACATAACGATGATCTCCCGATAGCAGTAGTCTCTCTTTTTTATCCCAATGTCTTCTCTCTCACTCATGTGCCCCAATGAGTGAGTGTGTGTGTGATAAATAGAGAGGCTCACTCTCTATTTATATTCTTTCATTCACTTGAAACCCACTCCAACATGTCGGCCTCACTTAACAATTACTTACTATAGCCGACATCTCTAGGAGTGTCTAATGACCCTAGTGCTACCACAACTCGTGGGGACTTTTCCTCCTCCGACGAACAGGGAGGGTTATCCTTAACATAATGGTGGGGACTATTGCCCCAACTTACAATGACTCACCTAGGGTCGAATTCTCTTAGGATAGTCTAATAATCCTAGGGACCCATAGATGCGGTGAATTTAACCCTTAACCAATAGGAGGGTTACCCTCAATGACTTGACATGACTTGTTTACATTATAGAACCTCCCGATAGGAACATCGAGGCATGACATGACTCAAATACATTACAGACACATCTCAGAATAAACATCTGGGTTACAATACATAAGATATATGGATGAATACATTCCGAAGTTACAAATACATCAACATCTATTTGATTTCTTCATCATGCATGGATATGAATGGAAGTTCCACATGAGTCAGTTTGGTGGAACACGTAGCATAATGTTTAGTTTTTTCACCAAAACAAAGATAGCAGATGAGGAATTCGATGTCTGGTGGGAGAGTTTAAAAAATGTTCAGTGTGGCATGGGGAGAGATGAGCTCCTAGTATGGTGGTATTATTTTCATAACCAAGTATTTGATGACATCCAGGAATTTAAATTTATTATAATCAAAAGAGAAAACATCCTTGTAGGTTCTAGTAACATCCAATCTTAGATTATCCATGATTCTTCTAGGAATCAGGTTCTGGGAAACTCCTGAATCGAGCATGGAATTATGTAGGATGGAATTGTGTATGTTCAGGCTAACATATAAGGTGAGGTCTTCTTCATCAGATATTTCATCTACATGGGGGACAAATATGATGGTGGGCCTATCATCTTGCAAATTCAGGCTATCTCATATGGCAGAGATTTCCCCCGGAGGTTGCAAAACTATGGCAATTTTGGAAGGATATTCTGAATTCTTCAGTAGTTCAGTGAGGGGTACAAATATTTTAATATTCACAATTTCATCCTCCAGGTTGAAAGAATCCTATCCCTGGTCATATCTTCGGGGATTATCTTCCCTTCGTTCCATCACTTTGGGATTCGGAACATTCTTGGGGTTATCTCTGGGAGGTGGATCAATTTTAGGCTTGCTGGTGGAGGCTTTGTTCCCTGCCTCTTTATTTTTCATGAATGGGACATCTATGTTCCTCAGGATGATTTGTCTCTACGTGTCTAGGACCACGAGCTGATACCCTCTTTTGATGTCATATGTCTCTCTTGGAAGTGTCTCTCCTATTCTCAACCAAGCATTGGCATGTTATTCTTTGGTGAGGAAACTAATAGTGGTTTTGGTATCCAGCTGGAAGATTTAATCCTTAGTTTGATTCTCCCCATCTTGATCCATGAAATTCTCTTGGAATGGAGGTCCAATAGATGGGTTAGGAGGATTTGTCTTCTTATTCTGGGATATTTGAGGCCTTATGGAATTTAGATTCTTGTTTTGTTGTTATTGGTTTTCCCTAGGAGGGGTTCTTCCATCTACTGAGAGCCTCTCCATCATCCTTTCCATGGTTCTCAACATTGTGTCAATTCTGGCCTCTTACGAGCTTGAAGTGGAGGGATGTTCCAGTTCTTTGTCAACTCTTCACTCCCCTTCCTCTCTTTCCTTCTTTATTGTAGTAACCAGGTTCACTTACATTTATATGGCATCTTTTATCATAGCTGCTAAGTAAGTTTATCTTCTTTCACTTAGCCATAAGGAGAATTCACCATCGAAATATTTCACATATTGGAGTTGGGTGGAACCTATGGGAGGTTTAAAGTGAGGATGGATAGAATTGTACACTTTCATGAACTTGTCTGAGAATTCTTTGATAGAATCACTCTCTTTCCTCCTCATGGAATGATATTGAGAGAGATACTGCTTGGGGTTCTTTTGATCTTCCCATTTGTCTTTGAAAGCATCCTTAAAGGATTGATATCTCATAATAGAGTCATCTTCGAGGTTTTTAAAACCATTTCCTTGATTCTCCAGTAAGGGTCTACGAAAATATCCCAACCTTAACATCATCATGGTCTACCTCTTCCAGGTTGACCCAATCCAAAAACAACCCCAGATTCTCTTCAACCAAGTACCCTCTTTCTCCATAGAACTACCCAAGTCTAGTGGTGTAGCCCACGAGGAGGTCATGTAGAGCCACAGGAAGGTGTATAGGATCAAATATGTTGGCCATCCTTCGGGGTGTAACTGGGTTTACTAGATTTTTTGGGATTGGTGCGGTAGGAATTGATAGGATTTGAGCTACAAAAAGGTGGTGGTGAGTGGCAAAATTCAAAGACAAAGGAAGATTTTTTTCGAAAGCAATGTGAGATGAATATGTGAAGGGAAATTGACTTGTGCCATCGATATTTGACAAGGATTCATCAACAAAGAATGTTAAGCACTTGGGGTCTAGTAGGTACGTGAAACCTCTTCCTAGAGGCTCTGAGGTATGAGGTGACCAGGAAATGCAGGGGAATTCAAACACGGTAGTGTCAGATGCTAGGTCAGAGAAGCTAGATTTGGATTTGGTTCTGGGAAGAGCTAACCCACATTCCTCATTGCAAAATTCAAATATATCACCAACATAAAAAGCAATATTAGTTTGAAAATAAAAATTCTGGACTAACCTCTACAGCCTATTGGCCTTTTGGATAAAAATTTTAGGATGGAAAACTTATTGGAAGCTATACTATACATCAAAATTTCTTCTCATATGGGTTCTTCTAGTCGCCAAAATTTCCCATTGGATTTTCTTTCACAGTTTTTGTGGAATCTCCATAGCATGTGCAACATATTGTGTGTCTAGGACTGGATTCTCAACTGGCTCATAGAACTGAAGTTGTTTCATCTTTGTCAAGGATATAATAACAAATAGGCTCCCCAGCAATGACGATAATCTATGAGCACCTTGTAATTTTCTAGTGGCTACTGCAGGAAGTCATAGGGGTAACCATTTCAACCAACTTTAGACTGTATTCTAGCTAATACAGAGGGCTCTCTCTTGTCACAGAGGAAAGAAACACATATGCATAAAGCTTTGGATAACACGTAGAATGCTATATTTCTGTAGGTAGCAAGGTGTTAATAGACTTAAAAATGGTAGAAAATAAATACAAGAGAATAATTTGGCAATGGAGTCAAATCCTGAAGAAATCAAGGATATTATTGCAAAAATGAGGAAGGGAATTTCCTTTGTATTCTCAGGAAAAGTAAGCGGCACAAACAGTCAAATATCTTGAAAGAGTGGAGCGTAAAAAGGGGAAAATACCAGTGAAACAGGAGGCACCTATCGGAGGGTGGATCTCTTGCACCACCTTTAGTAGAACAAAAAACAAAGGCTAGTATCTGTAGTGGAGCATAGGAGATGAATTCCAAATAATTTACTATAACACACTAACAAATGCAGCGTCTAATACAGGAGCGCTTAGCAGAGAGAGAATTCCTTGTATACTAATCTAGAGCTCAGTAGTAGAAATAACACATAAATGAAAGTGATAAACATGAAACATAGACTAAATGCAAACACTGTGATGAATCTCAAAAATGTAGGAGCATATTTCTCATTAATACTTACAAGAGAGTTATAGAGACAAAACAAGAGAATAATGATTTCTGAATCAAAATTCCAACCCTTGCCTCATCAATTGAGGTCTTATTTACAATGTTGTGGCTCCTAGGAAAAACATCAAAATAGATCCCAATTCTATTACAAAAACTAGGAATAAAATCCCAGATCATCATTCAAATCATAACAGCTTTCTGAAGTGGCATGTCTTCCATAATTCTTTACTAGAAATCAGTTATTCAGTACGAAATCCACTCCTGACCTAAAAAGGAAATGCAGAGAATAAGATGCATGCTCACTTGCCCTGATGGTGAAGCCCAAGATCTCCCTAACGGTTTTCAGTTTCCCAGGAAGCACCTACTTCAATGAACCTTACCAGTACTCAATCTGAGCATTGCATTCATACAGAACCCTTACCCCCAAGCCCTTTGAGTAGCACGATGTTTCTTTTTGGGCATAGATATCCTCTACTCAAATATCATCCGTCGCTTATTGTTTCCATTTTGATGATTTTGTGGTCTTTACCTTGGTTAACCTCCTTGCATATTTCATCAACGAAGATGTTGCACACTGTTAATCTGAACTGCATCGGATCTTAGCCCTTGATAGATGAGGGGCCCTTGAGCAAGTCGCAACGACCTCCTTTTCTAACTGTCTTGCACCTTTACCACAAGAAACCCGCCACCACCATGGATTGAACGCACCGTAAGATCTCAACTGTCTATATGCGTATGCCCTACTATCCCATCGCAATGTGCTATCCTTCTAACCATTGCACATGTTTTCACTGTGAGTGACGTTCTCTCCGTAGCTCACAAGTGTCAGAGGATAATGGTTGTCGATGGTTTTGAAGAGAGGTATGAATTTTTTGATCCTTCACAGTCAAATGGGTCACACTTCTTCTTTTAGGAGAAGGTCTTCCATTGTTGATTTGACTTGGCCGTGCGCTCACATCATTTTTTTCCCGAAATCTGTGGGGTCTAGACACATCCACGGGATTTCCTCTCTAATTTCTCCTGTCCATCATGTTGTCCCTTCAGCTTGGGGTGGGGGTCATTCCCCTGTGGCAGTTCGCTTCAAAATATTAGCACTGGTGGGAGCTAGGTGCTAGAAAATAGTGTGGGAGATCCCAAAAATTTAGTTAGCAGAAGAAAAGGAGAAAAACAAGAAAGTACTTCTCAGTTAGATAGATCATTTTCTCAAATGCAAGAATAATTTCTCATCTTTCAAGATGTTGTTTTGGAATTAAAAATTAAAAAATCTCTTTAAGATCAAAGTATGAATATGATTTAAACAAGGTTACAGTTGACCAAAGTAGGTTTGAGTCTTATCTATTAGATTCTCTTTGGAAAAATCTCCAGAATATTGTAAAAACAAAAGAATACTACCAATAATCCAAACCCCTCAACCACAAATATTTAGTACTATTCAAAACCCTCCTAGAGCTATGGTTACTAGGTTTGCTCCAATTTCTTAACCAGTTGTCTTGCATCATCTCCCAAAGAACTATTCTCAAAGGATTACATTGTTTGATGGGGTGGGAAACTTTACATCCAAACAACATGTAGATAGGTTTGATGATTTTAATGACCCAGAGGAGGTGGATTGTGATGATGCAAAAATGAGGATGTTTGCACAAACATTTTTAGGAGAGGCAAACAAGTGCTTTAAATATATTCATGTAAGATCTATTGCTAATTTTGAATATTTCTAAACTCGTTTTCTAGATAGGTGGGAAGATAATAATAATCATTTCCAAATATTATCCCAATACAATAATCTAAAGAAAGGAAATTTTGAGTCCATGCATGAATTCTCATGCATATTTATGTGGGTTTATATAATTCAATCCCTGCTAAAATAAAACCCCTTCTAGGAGCTTCAAAATTGCATTATGTTGAGGAATTTGATAATGATATTTCTTTGTTGTTGAGGGAGAGAAAATATTTGAATTTTCCTACTATGTTTAAAGATGCTCCAGAGGTGGAATCTAGCTTATTGGCTTCTGGAAAAATGAAACCTAAAGTGGAGGTAGACAGGAGAAATATCACATAAGAAAATTAACCTTCCACCTCTTCTTCCATAGATGCAAAATTTGGCATATTGATGAAAAACATGGAAAGTTTAATGGATATATTACCTCTAGATAATATGCCTCCAAATAGATATCAAATTGAACTAGAAATCATGAATCCTAACTTTAGGAGACCTCCTCCCCCTCAATTAGAGACACATAGAAAATAAATCCAATAAATTCTCAAGACCAACAAATAAGACTACCTTTTCCATAGAACTTTGTAGTGAAGAATAAGAAGAGAATGATCCCATGGACAATCATATACACCATTTTGATGATATGGATTTTGAAATCCACCAAAAGAATAACATAATATGTTTTCTCAAAAAGATGAGTACAATACCTCTAAGTTAGAAACAGATTAATACCAATGATGATATCAAAACAAAATGAATGATATCCATAGAAATTTGAATCTCATAAGTAGATATGTCACTTGTAAATAAAGGAAGGATTCCTCAAAATAATCCTTTTAGTAGTTAATATAATAAATAAAAACTAAAAGAAAACATTGTATAAAAAGTTCCAGAAAATAGGAAAGAGATAGCCAAGGAAAACAAAAAAGTAATACCAATAGAAAGTGATCGATTAGTCTCCTCATTTAGTTTGTAGAATGAAATATCCAAAATAAAACTTTCCATCCCTTTCAATGAGTTGTTGAAGAACAATGAATATAGATAAAAGATCACTACAATTGTCAGAACTGATGGAGAATTCCATCCTGATACATTAGAGTTGACAGATCATTCCCCAACTACAGTTCTTGGTCCCATAGTAGAAGATAATGATGGAGAATATGTTCGACCTTTCTATGTCAATTAAAATGTTCATGATATGATTTTACACAATTTCATGTTGGATTCCAATTCCTTACATAACCTCATGCCAAGAGTGATAGTTGAAAGTATGGGATTAGAAATTACAATACCCTACAAATACTTATTCTCTTTTGATTCCATAAAATTTAAGTGTTTGGGGATGAACAAGGATGTCATAGTTACTCTTGCACAAATTCTTGCTAAAAGTATTATCATGGACGTGGTGGTGGCTGACATTCCTCCCAAGTTTGGTATGTTGTTATCTAGGTCTTGGGATTCAAATCTAAAAGGCACCTTACAAATCGATATGTATTATCCAACACTTCCATTGTTTTGAGAGAATATAAGAATTGTATACAGAGAAAAGAGATTAGAATATGTGGTAAGGAGTCAAGAGAAGCTTGATAATTATCCCATATATGTTGTTGATACTAATTTGGGTTCTTCTATTTTCTATAATGATTTTCATATTGGAGAAAATTTATCTATTGAAGAAGACTTGTCAATAGTAGTTAAATAGAAAGAAGATAAAGACTTTACTAAAAGTTAGGAGGCCTTGGAATAGAAATAGAAAGATGAAGGGGTATGTACTATGTACTTTGATGGATCAATAAGTAAGGAGGGACCTAGAGCAGGTGTCTTTATTATTTCTCCAGACATATATTTTAAAGTTTTTTCTTCCAAACTATCATTTGAATGTACAAATAATGTAGCAGAATATGAAGCTTTGTTGTTAGGATTAAATTGCTTGAAGGAATTAAAAGAAAATAGAATAGATGTTTATGGAGACTCAAAATTGGTTATAAATTAGGTGAATGGTAGTTACCAAACCAAGAATCCCATAATGAGGACTTATAGAAATGAGTCTTGGGATATGCTTGGAATTGTTTTCAATGAACACAGGGTGATGGTAATTCCCAGAATACAAAATAGGATAGCTGATTCTTTGGCCACTACTACTGGAAACTTCAAGATTCCCATTTATTCAAATAAAAAGTATAAAAATGAAGTTGTAAATAGACCTTCCATCCCTGAAAATTCTAAGTATTAGCAATTTTTTGAAGATGATTTGAGGATAAAGATATTCTTAGAGATGGAAGATGAGTTTGTAAACACAGCTTTTGATAGAGAAAATTGGAATTTGGAGATTACTCAGGAAGATGAAGAGTTTTCATAAATAGATGAAGGATAGAAAATTTTGAAAAATATGAGTGGAGGTATGGATATTATTCAGCTCAAGAGTGATTTTATCCACAAAGGCCTTATACCTTTAGAGAATTTTTTTATTCGAAATGATGTATATAAAAATTCTAAAGTGCAGTCTAATGAGGATGATATTCAAGATCAAAACATTGGAACTGAGGACTATCCTATAGTAGTGAAGCTTTCAAAAAGTTTGTTTGTAGATGAGAAGAAAAAAATTATTGAATTGAAGAAGAAATATGCTGATGTATTTCTTGGAGTTATGAAGATATAAAAGAGTAAGATACCTCTATTATACAACAAAAAATTCCAGTAAAACCAAGAGATTCAAACCTTTCAACAAGAAACTCAGAAGGATTAATCCTATGTTCTTCCTTTAATTGAGAAATCAATCAAGAAATTATTCAATGCCAAAATCATAGTTACACTCAGATTTTCAAAATGGGTAGCTAATTTAGTACCTGTTAGGAGAAAGAATGGGGAAATAAGACTGTGTGTGGAATTTAGAAATCTCAACAAATTCTCTTTAAAGGATAATTACCCCTTGCCCAAGATGGACCATATAATGCAAAATGTTGATGTGCAGAAAGAATTTCTATACTAGATTGTTTCTTAGGGTATAATCAAATAAAGGTTCATCTTGAAGATCAGGAAAAAATACCATTCAATAAACCCTTGAGAACCTTTATGTATGCCAAGATTCCATTTGGACTAATGAATTCAGGGGAAACTTGCCAAAGAGAAATGGACATTGCATTTGATGAAGAGAAAGAAAACTTTGTTGTGGTGTATATGGATGATATAATAGTATTGTTAGATTTTTAACATTTAAGCTAGTATTATCTTAGGATCTTTAACTGAGAGAATAAAAGTCATAGCAATCAAACATAAGAGACAATAGACACAAATATTTTCCTCCAGGAAACCATAAATGTCATGTTCCCTCAAATTGACCATTAAAAGTGTTGACCATGCTAATTTCCTAGGGGCTCAAGTTGTTATTAATTATTCCTCCTAGGATAAATTTTACTAATAATTGTTCTAAGGCATGTATTTAATTTTATTTCAGCAATTTTATTTATTATGCACAATAATGATGTGGAATTAAGGCTGCCATGTTAGGAGGGTGCATTGGGGAAATCTAGTCAACTATCCTTGGTCAAAATAAGAAAGTCCATGACAAAAGCAAGCAAGAGAATAAAGGGAACTTTCCAAAAAGCAGAAAAAACAGAAAGAGGTAAAAGCAGGAAAGTTTTTTAGGGAAAGAAAGAGTTTCCTTATGAGCCAAGAAAAGCATAAAGTTGTCATAACTCAAAAGAGGCATATTTTGACTAAGGGAGGGTGCAGTTTCTAATTGTGAAGGATAATTTGCAATTAGAAACAATTCCACATGGTCCTACTTGCCTAATTTCTCAAAGGGAGTGCTTTTGTGGCTAGGGTTAGGTCACCCATAGGGTTGACTTGCTCTCACAGGTCACCATTGGCCTCAACTTACTAAGCAGGTCATCCATAAGTCTATAAAAGATCAAACCCATTGCTTCAGTTTGGTTGATGATTTGATTTCTAAATGCTTATGTGAGCATTACTTCAGAGTGTTGTGCCTCAGACTACTGGGAGATGAGCCCCAGCTTTCCATTCCCCTCTCCTTCCATCCCCTTCTCTTCCATTGTAGGTGTGGAGCACTATATTGCAGAAATTGAAGGATAATAAGATTTATTTACAGCCTCCATCAATTTCAGGTCAAGCTTCAGTGAATCTCATGCTTCACCAATGCCCACAGCCCCTTGCTGGTCATGATTCGAGCCCCCTGCCCCTCATTTTTGGAGCATCCTTGTAATGGTCAGTATATTATGTAATTTATATTATGTGGGTTAATAATATTCTGAAAATTATAGTTATCAGGTCGAAATATCCATACCCATAAAGAATCTTGTCTCAGTTTTCCCTAAAAGGACATACTTTATCAATGTATGGGGGAAAAAGAACAAATATGAGTGCTATAAGGAATATGCCATGCTGAGGAACTTATTTAAGTGATTTTACATGTTAATAAAACTTATATTTACTTATATTATAATTATAATGTTTTACAGAGATCAATTTCACTTGATTTAACTGCTTTCTTTAGACCCTAGCTAGATTACTAGCTTTTAGTGACTAGTTTTGCTAAATCTGATATAAAATGAGTTCTGTAAACTCAAACTGAGCTCTGTCAGTTCCTGTGGGTCACTAACAGGAAAAAATTCCCATATAAAACTCCATAACCATTTTTATTTGAGTATGTATCACCTTTTTAAATCCTCCTCTGCGTAGGGTTTTCCTTGGCCAAAACTGCCGTAAAACCCCAAATTCATCCAAAACTTCTCAGAACTTTCTAAAACTTATGAAAAATGTCCAAAAATGTTTATTATGTTAAATTAATGCTGTAACAACCCTCTACAAGTTTCCAGAATCCCCTGGTTGAAACAGACCGAACTACTCTTCCTAGTTTCACGGTTTAACTGCCCAGAAGCATGGTAGTAGGTTTCCGCGGAGTGAAATATGACCCCTAAATGGAATAAGATCTAAATGTGTTATGGAAGAGGAAATTATATGTCTGAAATATCTTTTTTTTCTTCCCACTGCTCACTCCTTTTGCTTGCAAAATTTCCCAGAAGAAATCCCGGATTTGCCCAGTCCGCGAAGGCTTTGTGTGAATTAATTCAATTTCAGAATTTTTAATTAAAAAAAAATGCAGAAAGTTAATATTCTTATCTGTACATCATATAATGGATACTACAGTGGTATCAGAGCACTTTCCTTCGCTCATCCTGTGGAAAGTAACTCTCAGTGGAAAAGTAGCTCAGTAATATCTTCAAGTTGCAGTTGTGGAATTAGTTCCATTCATGGGAGATTTAGAATTTGAGTTGTATGAAGAAGAGAATTCAGAAATGGATGATCAAGAATATTTAAGAATTTTGATGCAAATAACATTGAAAGGGATGAAATATGTATCCCAAAGCATCATTCAGTCAGATCAAGAGACTAGAGAATTCCTTGCCAAGCAATTGGCAAGAAAACATGGAAAAGGGAGTAGTAGTGTCTCTCAGCATGAAGGAAATAAATGTGGAGATTCTATGTTTTCAAAAACATTAACACATGTAGGTTCTTTAAATACCAATAATCCATGAAGAAAGGAACTAAGTTGTTCCACTTCTCAAAGTAAAGGAAAGGAAAAGAGGACAAAAAGTGAAGATTCACTAGAGCCATTTGTACATGGTTTCTTTGACAGATTATTTGGGTTTTCCCCAAAGAGAGACCATTCTATTTGCAGAATCCATGAGGATGATGAGTCACCAAATACTTTGTCAGAAGGAGATGGAGAATATCCATGCACAACTAAAGATCTAACAGTCCAACATCTAGTTGTTGGTAACGTGGAAGGTGAAATGACTCCAAATTTATTTGTGGTTGATTTCAAGATGAGTGCAGAAGAGATGGGGCAGATTGATGAGGGTGAGATATATTTTGGATCTGATCCAAAAGAGAAACATAATTCATATTTATAGTCACCCCTTAAGCCTCATAAGGGAGCAAAAATTGAGCACATCTCAATAGGGTGTGAAGCAGAGAAATGGGTGGGTGAAAAAGCCATCATAATTCCACCACATAAGGAGGAGAACATAACAAATGGAGAGTATTTAAATTCTGGTTTTTTTGTGTCATTTTTAAGTCTGATATGGAAGCCACTTCCAGTGAAGAGTTCAGAATGGTTGAGCCCCCTAGTGACGAGGCCCAAAATTCCGGTGTAAAAAATGAATGCAGTATGAAGGATGAAACTTTGAGAGAATATCTTTATGGTGCACCAAGGATAAATAAGCACTTAAGTTGCAGGCCCAAATTATGTTGTTGAGGACTTAAAATATGAATATATTGCAGAAACAACATATGGATCAGATTTCAAAACCTCAAGTGCACTGCATGAAATTGATCCGGCGATGGAAAATGAAGAGGAGGAACATCTACAAGAACCTCATCTTCTTGCAGGGTCATTGAAGATGGATGAACAGAAGATCCAAGAGGCCTTGAAAATTCTCCATGACACTCATGCTTCAGTTTCAAAGATGTGTTGGGAAGCTACTTTAATAGAAGAACAATCTTCCTTTGAGGACATGGAGAATATCCAGAAAGCAATGCCCACAATCAAAGGTAATTTCTCACAATTGCTTTCAGATAAAAATGGCATGTTTGAGCTTATTGAGTTATTGTGGGAAGCATCACTGCATAATGAAGAAAGTATTTGCATATATGAAGAAGAGAAATACAAGCTCAAAGGTGATTTGTTGGCCACCCAAGATTCTTTGAGATACACTCAAAGTGCCCTCTTAGAATCACAAATGAAGATAGAACAATTCCAACAAGAGTGGAAAGAATTGACTGAATCCTCAATCTTTCCTGAGAGTCATCCCTTTTGGGTAAATGTCATGGAGGAACCTCATGATTGGGTGGACCATGAGGATCATTCTATTCAGTATGTGCTTAAAGAGTGTACAGAATAGTTTTATGAGAACCAAGCACTTGATTTCTTTCCAAGGAAACTTGAGTTGTTCCTTGAAGATAGACACTCTCCCATGGAAGAGTGGGATGAGAGCACCCAATTTGGGCCAGCCAATAATGAAAAGGTTGCAGCCATAATTATGATTACTGAAGGTTGCAAACATGCAAAGAAGGTTAATATTTCTTTCCCACATGTCCTAGATTCAGAAACACCAGTGGGGAATGAACAATGGGTCAAGAAATTTTTCTGGTTTGTGTCGCATGCACAACAGGGGGACCATGATTTATCCCCATGGGAGATAGATCCTATTACAGAAGAGATGGATCATTAGAGATCATATAAATCAGCAATAAATATCTCTGATTCATCCACTGGATGGTTGGATAGAGGAATCATAGAAGAGGAAAATAGGGAAGGTAAAATTTTTATGTCTTGTTGCAAGAAAATTGTTTTTAATATTGCTGATTTTTCTATGATTTACAAGCAGCAGAAATGGCATGTGTGTGCAGCCACTTTTGAAAATAAGGCATCAAATCTACACATACATTCAATGTGTGGGTCAATTGATGGATTTTTGCACCCTTGGATCAATGGCACAGAGTTGATCCATTGGATGAAGAGGGGAGCACCTGTTGAGTTCCATAGAGACATATTTGGAATGAAGACTGTTGGGCTCTAATCTACTGATGCAAATAAAACCTTAAATTAATATCAATCAGGGTTGGTAATATTAGAGGCATATCCAAGTTTTAGGACTCAAAGCTAGACTTGTTTGGTAATCTAGTTATCTGTGAAATAAACCTACTGACAGATTAAAAATACTATGACTTAAAGATACAAAAATCCTTTTACAGGAACAGCTTCATTTGTTTCTTTTCAATTACACAGCAAATCAAATGTGAGAGTAATTTATCTATGAAAGATTTTGAAGTAATGAAAATGAATTAAGCCTAATCCTAAACTATAAACTACAAGATTCTGTCTAATATTCCAGCGCTGAATGAACAATTAACCTTCAATCTCCCTTACAGGAAAATATTCATAATTTATAATTGTTCTTAACACTTCATTATTGAATAAGCAGCAATATGTAGCATACAAAAATCGTGGTCTGAACCATCCCTTCAGTATTTGACCAATAAAAGAACAGAGCTTATAAAATTAATGCAAGTGATGTGCAGCACAATGGAATCGTATCCTGAACCATTCAAATGAGATAACAGAGTTTTTATAAAACCGATTGAAAACTAGTTGAACTCGTTCTGCAATAATAAAACTGAATCCTATAGAAATTAAACATACCACTTAATAAAACTGAATCCTACAGAAATTAAACATACCACTGGCATGATTTAAACCATTTGCATCAATCCAAATCGCTGCAATAATCCAAATCGCATTCACTGACAATAAAAGAATGTGCAAACTCAACAATGGGGGCCCTCCAGTGCCTCGTTCACAAACAGTTGAAGAATTACATAACTGAAACTCTAAATGTATTCACCATAAATCGATTACACAAAAAAAAACCACGCAGTTCAAAAGCAATATGAGCTTCTCCCCAAAATCGTGATGATGTTCTTCATTGTTTTGTGAAATACTTATACAATTTTGAAAGAAAACAAGAAATGCTATAATCTTGGAAACTAATTAATGAACATAGCCATCGATATCCTCTATCAGATCCGTGAAACTCAACAAAATCAGAACTGCCCTTCTTTTGTGTTGAGTGGTAGCACAGGTGGTCGCCTTTGACTGTGGTTGACTTGACACCTGTGAGAGCCATATCAGCTATCCGTTGGAATTTCATCCATCCTTGGACACTGAGGATATTTTCTCCATATTCCAGTTCTTGCCTAGCTGGCTTGCAAATGCTGAATCTTGGAGATATTACGGGAAGTTAGAACATCCTGTAATCTGAATAAAAATCTTAGTTAAAATGCTTAAAAATCTCAAAACTCAATTTATTAGAAAGCAATGACATTTATACCTCTTAACCAAAGTTTATGGGAGAACTTTTAAAGCTTTACTAATCAATATGAAGGTTTTATGAAGGGAAATGGAAGATATCTAGGTGGCAAAAAGAGTCAAAATGGTGCCCAACATCTCCCCCAAGAGGAAACTGCTGCATGTCCTCATGCCAAAAATATTTGACCCTGTTCAAAACCAAAATTTTGTTGCTGATCATTTTTCCTTTAGTCTTCTGTCTGTGATGATGCATCTGTTGAAGCCCGAGATGCATAGAGGACCTTCAGTCTCTCATACTTAGCCTTATAAACCTTCTTTTGCTTATAGCATGTGTATGCACATTTAGAGATGCGTGTTCTCTGAACCTTCAGCTTCCTGTTGGCTTCTCTTAACTTCTCATTCTTTTGCTCAAGTTCCTTTATTTCAAATTTCAATCTCTTAATCTCTTAATCTCTTTATTGTTTTTAGAAGCCTTCTTTTTCTTCATTTTCATTGGAAGCTTCCCAGAATTGGTATCCATCCCCAATTCTTCATGCTCTTGTGCTGAATCTTCTTTTTCCTCTTCCATAGATTGCTACTCTGAGAAAAGAGAAGTTGAACCTTAGGGTAATTTATGTCTTGACTGTTTTTCTTTTCCTTTCTCTTGCTGATCCAAAAAGAGATTAATTTTCTTTATCTTCTTGATCACTTCATCAGTGTCCTAGGTATCCTGTCCTATTTCAGCTGCTAGATCTTCTTCTTGACTCTTCAAGGTTTGTATATGTTCCTCATCTTATAATGCTGATTGGCTTTGAGCTTGCTTATAATTTCATGGCTTTCTCTGGTAGGTGGTGAAGATCTGATCTTGTTTTTGATGCTGTTTTTCTTTTCTCTTCACACTTCTAGTTTGTATCCTTCTCTGAGGATGTTTTGAACTTGCTGCCTCAGAGTTGTCTTCATCATCAGTAATCAGCAACACTTCTTTCTTTTTCTTCTTCCCCTTTGGTGGTTTTGAGCCTGTTGCCTTAGGGTATGTTATCATCAACAATTCATCTTCCTTTGAACCTTCTTCAAGCAATTATTCCTGCTCTTCAAACTGATTGTGAACTAGAAATCCTGACCATGTCAAATTTTGCCTTTGTAACTCATGCTAGATAATGATTTTAATGAGTCCACAGTGAAAAAGGCTTGTCATCTTGTCTTTTGGATGCCTTTGGAAGCCTTAGCCATCTTAGTTAAACTCTGTAACAGGAAATAGGGCATATTGATCTCACATTCACCTTTTAAATTCTGCAACAGCTTGATGTGGTAAGGATAAACAATGTTGAATCTGCCTTCACAAGTAATAAATTTTTGAATAACATAAACTATTTCATCCCAAGGATGAACCAACGAGCTTCTTGGAATCCCTTTCTTCCAGTTTACTGACCCTGCTCTTGATCTGCACAAAAATGGTATCCATGCTTTTTCTTTGAACTGTTTAGTCTTGAAAAATCTTTCTCCTTGCTGTGGTAGGCCAGTAATTTGTGCTAATATATCTTCTGATAGTCTAAAATGCAAGTTTCCCAGTATAAATCCTTCTCCATCAAAGGTTTCAACAAAAGCTAGACTAACCTGTTCATTATGCCCATTAAAATTTTCAAAGAAAGTTACCCACTGCTTATTTTAAAAAATCTCCATACAACTTTCATGAATATCAGTGGAATTGAACTTCGATGGTTCTAATCTAGATGACATTTTGAATTTTAATGGGAAACAGGAAACTTCAACCTTTCAGTCTTCAACTCTGCCTTTGTTTTCCTATCTCTGAAAATGTAGAATTTCTGTTGGTCTGAACAGAGTATTCAGCAAAGAAAAGGATTTGAATTTTACCTCTTCTCTAGTGTAACTGTCTTTACCTCCTCCTGCACAATTTCCATAGCGATTGGTGTATTCACAACTTCCTTTTCACTGACTGTCTTCACTTCTTCCTGTGCGATTTCTACAGCAAATGGTGTCTACACACTTCCTATAATTCATAGCTTCTTTCTCGCTGTCAATTATCTCCCATAGCAGTCGATTTTGCAGAGACAAACAATTGGATTCGGCCCCAAGAAAAATGACCAAGTCGTGGTCTCCAATTTCACCTATTCATAATGCAAGACTCAAGCATATTTTTATGCTGTCATGGGGCATATAACCACGTTTTTCTTTCATCATTTCATAATATGCCACTTTCCATTTGATCATTTGCTCATGAAAGGAATAAAAAGTAAGGTTTTGATTTATAATACATTTTAATTCCTTTATATGCCCAACGTTTAATGCACAAGCTGTAATATACACTTCAGTTTCTTTGTATACCCAACGTTTTAATGAACAGGCTGTAACATAGGGTTTTTTTCTTTTTAAAAATAAACTCCTTTTTCCTTTAAAAGATGCGCTGAAGATATATATGACCATTGTTCTCTTCCTTAAATTCTATATGTTACCTAATGCATGATGCACTAAATACATATATAAAAGAAACTTTTGAAATTCCATTTTCTCAAAATATTTCATTTTTTTGTTGAGAAAGAGACCCTATTTGTCTTTCTGCCAAGAAGAAAACCCTGCCTGCAGTATATGTCCTGTAGAATGCAGTATGTATTTTGGCCATTTTTATAAAAAAAATCTCTTGGGTTTGATCCTGGCAACCATCTTGACCCCTAGGGTGGAAAATGGAAAGTAAATGGAATGCTGGAAAAGACTGGGAGGATTGATGAAAAACAGGCAGCTGGCAGAGACTGTGAGGATGATGAAAAATAGGCAGTCAAGCTTACAATGGTTGATAAATATGTCAACACTTAAAAACAAAGAATTTTGAAACTTTTTAAAACATAAAAACTACAAATTCTTACAGACTTTGCTTGATATCCCTGTATGATGAGCTTGCTTCCTGATGAAGTTGGTTTGTTTTTATTTCTAATTCATTTCTGTCCTTCTGATGTCTTCTGTCTGCCATCTCAGATTCCTTTAGCTTTACTGAAAGTCAGGTCCTTATGTAGATTTATTCTGCCTTACTGGAAGTCAGGTCCCTCTGCGTATGAAAAAGACTTGGAGGACCAAAGAAGCGTGAAAATGCTTATCCCCCTCACAGGCCTACCTTTTGACTTGTCCTCAAGTCAAACAAAAGTTGATTATTGAAAATAAAGCTATGAAATTTGAAAAATGTTTTGGCGAATTTTCGATGGCCAAGCAAACCTGGTTTTCCATGGAAAATTCAAGTTTATATTGTGCAAGTGACCTGGTTTTCACAACTAAACTTCCCTTTTTTTTGTTTCTTGTTTATATATAAATATATATATATTTTATATTTGTTTTTTTTTTCTTTTTCTTTTTCTCTTTTTGTTTTATTTGCTTGCTATATCAGATCAGCTAAGGAGCGGGTGAAGGAGAAACACTGATGTGTCTATCCAGCACTTGCATTTCCTGTTGCTGTGAAATCTACTGTATGAAATCTGCCTTGTTGACATGCTTTTTATACAGCTTGAGCCAATGGCCATTGACCACAAATGGGTGTGCTTCATCATCAATGGTTTGAAGTTTGACTGATCCATTGTCATATACTTCAATAATCTCATATGGACCAAGCCAGTGAGTTGTGAATTTGGCTTTGAAATCTTTGAACTTTGAGTCAAACAATAGTGCCCAGTCACCGATATGAAATTGCTTCTTTTTGATGAACTTGTCATGCCATTGAGCTCTCTGCTATTGTATTAGAATATTGTGTTCTACGGCAGCTTGTCTCATCTCATCTAGTTGATTCAGCTGAAGTATTCTTTCTTGCTGAGCGTCAGAAATATCCATGCCCAAATCGGCTGCTAACTTGAAGGTATGAATTTGAAACTCTATAGCGAGGAGGAGTTGCTTACCGTAAACAAGCTGATAAGGAGAAAAAACAGTATTGTTTTTCCAAGTGATATGGTATGCCCATAAATCTTTAGTAAGCTTAGCTGACCAGTCCTTCCTATGCATCTGAACAGCTTTGTTGATGATTCCTTCCAGGGTTTTGTTTGTAGATTCCACTTGGCCATTAGCCTGTGGATGATAAGGAGTAGAATTTCTGTGCTTGATCTTGTACTTCTCTGCTATCTCCTGCACTAGTTTGGAAGTAAACTGGGCACCTTGATCAGTTACAATCTCTCTAGGCACCCCGAATCTGACAAAGATTTCATCAAAAAGAAAATTTACCACAGTTTGCTTTGTTGCTCTCGGTAAAGGTTTGGCTTCTACCCACTTAGTAACATAGTCCGTACAGACCAGAATGTACTTCTTCCCTTGTGATGGTGGATGAATTGGACCAATGAAGTCAAGGGCCCACTTTTCAAAAGGTTCAATGAGGATCTGTGGTTGGAGTGGCATCTCATCAAACCGGAATAGCCATCCCATCCATTGACAAGTATCACAACTTCGAACATACCTCTTAGCATGTTTGAAAATAGTAGGCCAATAAAACCCCAAATTGAGTATCTTGTATGCTGTTCGTTTATCTGCAAAATGGCCACCACACAGTTCATCATGACATGCCTTTAAAATATCTAAACTTTCATCCTGTTGTACACATCTTCTTATAATCAGATCATATCCTGTGTAAAAGAGATCACCATTAACCCATATATTCCTAGCACTTTGTTTAATAATCTTTTTCTTTTCTTTAGATGTCATAGATGGTGGTAATTGTCCTGATGATAAGTAATTGGAAATATCAGCATACCAAGGAGTAATAACAGAAATTGCAAACAGGTGTTCATTAGGAAAACTATCTAAAACAGGAACAACCTCACCAGTATTGTGTAAGCGAGATAGGAAATCTGCCACCTGATTTTCTCGTCCAGGTCGATCTAGAATAGTGATATTGAATTCCTGAATTAATAACAACCATCTAGTAATCTGACCATTAGTGATAGACTTGTTCATTAAATATCGTAAGGCTGAATGATCTGTATGGACAAAAATTTCATAGCCAGTTATATAATGACGGAACTTATTTACAGCATGAACCACCGCCAACATTTCCTTTTCAGTGACTGTATAGTTTAACTCTACAGGTGTCTGATTTTTACTAATAAAATAGATGGCATAAGTCAAAGTATGTTCTTTCTGGCCCAATGAGGCCCCTATTGCAGTAGCAGAGGCATCAGTGGAAATATGAAAAGGCAATGTCCAATTTGATCCCCTCAAAATGGGAGCAGTTGAGAGCTTCTCTTTAAGTGTCTGAAATGCAGATTGACAATCAGTATCCCAATTAAAAGGCACATCCTTTGAAAGAAATTTAAACAATGGCAGAGCTATCTTACTGAAATTTGCAATAAATCGATGATAATAGCCTGCATACCCTAAAAAGCTTCTTACATCTGTTTGAGTTGTTGGTTCAGATAAATTTTCAATGATCTGAATTTTAGCAGGATCTACTTTTATTCCAGATGCAAAAATGTGATGTCCTAAAACTATCCCTTCAGTCATCATCATAAAAAACTTTTCATTACTAAGGGAAAGATTTGAATCAACACACCTTTTTAAAATTTTCTCCAGGTTTGCCAAGGAATCTTCAAAGATACTTCCATACACAGAAAAGTCATCCATGTAAATTTCAACACACTCGTGAATCAGATCGGCAAAGATGGCCAAGACAGCCCTTTGAAAGGTAGCTAGGGAATTACATAAGCCAAAAGGTAAAACCTTATAGGCATAGGTGCCCCAGGGACATGTAAAGGTGGTTTTGTCTTGGTCTTCTGTTGCAATACTAATTTGATTATACCCACTGAAACCATCTAAAAATGAAAAGTATTCTTTGCCAGCTAGGGTATCCAACACTTGATCAATGAAAGGAATGGGAAATAGTCTTTTAATGTTGCCTTATTTAACTCCCTGTAATCTACACATATACGCCATTTACCATTCTTTTTAGGAACAACAACCAAGGGAGAGACCCATTGGCTATCGTAAATGGGGTAGATAAACCCTACTTTTAACAACTTTTGCAGCTCTTCCTTGACTATTTCTTTTAGTATAGGATTCATTCTGTGTTGCGGTTGTCTAAGAGGTCTGATTTTATCATCTGTGTAAATATGGTGAGTGCATGTCTCATGATGAATACCTAGCATATCAGTGTACTCCCAAGAAAAAGCATGGGAATGTTTATTCAGCAGTGTAATCAATTCTGCTTCCTGTGATGTAGTAAGATGTGCACTTATATTCAAATGTTTTCCTGGACTGATTTCAATTGTCTTACTGTGCGTATCTGTGATTGAATGAACATTAAAGATATCATGAAGTTCCAATGCTAGAGAATGTACTGTGCAATTTTCCTGAAAATTATAACCCAAAACTTGATTGGCTGTAGCATATTGCATATCTCTTAATTCTTCAGAAATATCAGGTTCAACAATAAAATAATCTAACAAATTTTCATGGTTTTCTTCCTGAAAATCAAAGAACTGATTGATGCTCAGGATAGGCTGAATCACTTCTTCTTCTTGTTCTTTAGTCTCATTAATCCATGACAGCTGATATAATGTAGAAGGTCTTTGGGAAAAAGGGTAAAGTGCAATTTGTTTTCTTTCTGTCCCATGTGAAATGAGCATACTCCCTGACCTACACCCTATGAAAGCATCTGTTGTTGCCAGCTAGGGTCTGCCAAGGATTAATGGGTGACCTCCTAGGTTAGAATTTGGTTGTAGTACTATTAAATCAATGAGATACTCCCAGGAGTCTAAAGAAACAATGATATCTTCTAAGACCCCTTCAAGTGTAATTTTAGACCTATCAGCTAATTCCAAGACTGTTGTGGTTGGTCTGAGATTTGTCAAGTGAAGGTATTCCATTGTCTCAAGTGTCATAAAATTAATGGCAGCACCTAAATCAATCAATGTCTTTGGAATTGAAAAATTATTAATAGTAATTGTAACCATCGGAATTCCAGGATCTACATACTTTTCAATGAAAACAGTGTTAGACATTAATCCTGCTAAATTGCCTACCACATGAATTTTTGATGGGTCCTTCTTTCTTTTATTAAGACATAATTCCTTAACTGCTTTAGTGTAAATTGGAATATCCTTTATAGCCTGCAGTAAAGGAATTTTGACATATACATTTGTTAGCTCATTCAAAACATCAAAATCAGGTAAGGAAATTGAAGGTTTTTCTTTGACCAACCTTTCTGGAAAAGGAGGTTCATATGATACTAATGTTTTTCCTTTTTTATTATGATTTTCTGACTGAGATTTTTCTGCATTTAATTTTTTTGGAGTTTTCTCATTTTTTGTTTGTTCTTCTAAGATAACAGGAGGTTCTTTTTGTAGGGTTTTCCCATATCTTAAATTGATATTTTGCAGTGGAAGGACTGAGTAGGGAAGTGCTATTCCATCATCAACATTATACATGGGTATGTCTATTTTATTATTTGGGTTTGGAATTGGCTGAGCTCGTAATTGTGTGGGCTGAGGTGGAAGCTGATTGGATGGCAATTGAAGCTATTGAGGTGGTGGACGCAACTGAGGAGCCATGTTGTTGGGTTGTTGAAAAGATGGGACTTGGAAAGATGGGGCTTGGACTGGAGTCTATTAATATTGAGGATAGGCTGAAGGTTGTTGATAGGGCTACAAATAGGCTTGCTGATATGTCTAGTTACCATGGGCATAACCTCTCCAATTTGGAGCAGATTGGGCTAATGGAGGAGACCAATTTTTCCAGGGCATGGGTGCACTCCATGAATTCTGAATAGGAGTTTGATAATTTGTATGAAATTGCTGCATAGTGTCTTGAGACATACCTAAGTATCGTGGCTGCCAAGGTCTTCGTTGTCCCATAAATTAGAGAGACTCCATGCATTGATTCTCCTCCATTCGAGCTGTCTGCAATTCTTTTAATCTAGGACAGTCATCAGTTTTGTGATTAAAAGTACATAAACCACAAATTTCAACAGCATTTAAAGGACATTCTTTAAGTGGGTGTTTCTTTCTACACTTAGGACAAAAGATAGATAAAGCTTGATCTTGCTGGTCTTGTTGTTCTTGTCTCTTCTTGGTTTTTGCTACTTCGACCTATGTGCCTAATGTGCTCAATAAATCAGTCTTGAAATCTTCTAGCAGATTTCCAAGCTCAGCTCTAGAAATACCACTATTTGCAGACTTATTTACTTTGGTAATGATGTCCCTTTTTCCAGTCCTAGCCTTCCCTCTTGAATATTTTTTACATAAATCTTGTATCTCATCAAAAGGAAGGTAAGAAATGTCACCTTTGCCCATAACATTTAAAATATCTAAATACTCTTCTCTTATTCCTTTCAGAAATATTGTTCTAATCATCTCTGGTGTCAAAGAATTGTATTTAAATTTCTGTAAGTTGTACGAGAACCTTTCCAAATATTCCTCCAAACTCTCATCTTCCTGTTGAGTCATTCCAAATATGTCATCTTTGAGATCCTTTGATCTGTAATAGGCCTGATATTTTCGAAGAAAGATCTTCCTCATCTCATCCCAACTAGTAATAGAATGCTCTCCTAAGACCATGAACCATTTCAAGGCAGCTGCTTTAAGGGTAGCAAGGAAAAGACGAAGCTTATGGGTGTCATCAGTGTATCCATAAGTTAGGCACAAGATATCAAACTCAAATAGGAAAGAGTCAGGATCTTCGGAGGTCATGCCATAGACATTTGGTAAGACAGATGGTGGGATATTCTTCATTTTTACCTCTTCCCCTAGGATAATGCTAGTGTCCAAAATGGGAAATTTAAAGGTGGCTTCCTAATCTCCTTTGGTTCTTTCATCCCTCTCTTGTCTCCTTTCTTCTTCCCTTTCATGTCTCCTCTCTTCTTATCTTTCATGTCACCTCTCTTCTTCTCTTCTCTCTTGTCTGCGTTTGTTTTCTATTTCCAGCATCCTCTCATATTCCCTTCTCTATTCTGCAGTTGGTCCTTTGCTGTTTCTTCCTTAGCCATTTGAGAAGTACCCACTATTGAGATGAATCCTTTTGGAAAAGAAGGTCCTGTTACGTCTGTTTTTGGGGGGTTTTTGATAAATATTCCTTTCTCGTCTCTTAGTCTAGACATAAAAGTAAAACCTATTCTGTGTTTTTGTTTAAAATTTTTGTTTTTATCAGAGAACTAAAGTTCCTAAGCCTGCTTCTACAATGCCTCCCCGGCAATGGTGCCAAAATGTTGGGCTCTGATCTACTGATGCAAATCAAACCTTAAATTAATATCAATCCGGGTTGGTAATATTAGAGGCATATCCAAGTTTTAGGACTCAAAGCTAGACTTGTTTGGTAATCTAGTTATCTGTGAAATAAACCTATTGACAGATTAAAAATACTGTGACTTAAAGATACAAAAATCCTTTTACAGGGACAACTTCATTTGTTTCTTTTCAATTACACAGCAAATCAAATGTGAGAGTAATTTATCTATGAAAGCTTTTGAAGTAATGAAAATGAATTAAGCCTAATCCTAAACTATAAACTACAAGATTCTGTCTAATATCCCAGATCTGAATGAACAATTAACCATCAATCTCCCTTACAGGAAAATATTCATAATTTATAATTGTTCTTAACACTTCATTATTGAATAAGCAGCGATATGTAGCATACAGAAATTGTGGCCTAAACCATCCCTTCAGTATTTAACCAATAAAAGAACAGAGCTTATAAAATTAATGCAAGTGATGTGCAGCACAATGGAATCGTAGCCTGAACCATTCAAATGAGATAACATATTTTTTATAAAACCGATTGAAAACTAGTTGAACTCATTCTGCAATAATAAAACTGAATCCTACAGAAATTAAACATACCACTTAATAAAACTGAATACTACAGAGATTAAACATACAATTGGCACGATTTAAACCATTTGCATCAATCCAAATCACTGCAATAATCCAAATCGCATTCACCAGCAATGAAAGAATGTGCAAACTCAACAATGGGGGCCCTCCAGTGCCTTGTTCACACACAGTTGAAGAATTACAGAACTGAAACTCTAAATGTATTCACCATAAATCGATTACACAAAAAAAAACCACGCAGTTTTGAAGCAATATGCGTTTCTCCCCAAAATCGTGATGATGTTCTTCATTTTTTTGTGAAATACTTATACAATTTTGAAAGAAAACAAGAAATGCTATAATCCTAGAAACTAATTAATGAACATAGCCATGGAGATCCTCTATCAGATTCGTGAAACTCAACAAAATCAGAACTGCCCTTCTTTTGTGCTGAGTGGTAGCACAGGTGGTCGCCTTTTACTGTGGTTGACTTGACACCTGTGAGAGCCATATCAGCTATCCGTTGGAAGTTCATCCATCCTTGGACACTGAGGATATTTTCTCCATCTTCCAGTTCCCACCTAGCTGGCCTGCAAATGCTCAATCTTGGAGATATTACGGGAAGTTAGAACATCCTGTAATCTGAATAAAAATCTTAGTTAAAATGCTTTAAAAATCTCAAAACTCAATTTATTAGAAAGCAATGACATTTATACCTCTTAACCAAAGTTTATGGGAGAACTTTTAAATATTTACTAATCAATATGAAGGTTTTATGAAGGGAAATGGAAGATATCTAGGTGGCAAAAAGAGTCAAAATGGTGCCCAACAAAGACCTTGGGAGGGAAATTTTTTTATTTCTGCAATAATTCTTTTGTTGTGACTGACATTTTCTTGACATGTGAACAGCAACAAAGACTTATTTTGTAGCTATTATATACCTCCCATATACATGCAAATGAGGTACATTTTAATTTTCATGTGCTTGAGAAGTTTGAGGTCAAGCAATATGAATATCAAGCACTTGCATGGCTCCTAAGAGATTATGAGTTGCCTCTAGGAAAATGTTGTACAATTTTGGAGGAGGCACATGATCACACTCTCACTCAGAAAACTAATGGAGGAATTTGTGGATCCATTATCTTTATTGATGAGCATTGTAGGGATTTGGCTCACAATTCTTCACCCCACACTTCTATTTCAGCCACATCATGTGGGGATGAAAATTGGGTGAAAGGATTTTTTCTATTCATGCCACAAGAGGAGCTTGATATTTTCACTCTTCTGGTTGAGGTATTGATGGTCAAACGATGTGGTTTGACAAGTGCATTAGTAGTAGATGAATTATTCCCACCTAAATCATTTAGCATGAAATTTTGTTCGTCCATTGGTTGGGTGGCTAGACACATGATTGAGATGTGTGCACTGGAGGGTAAAAATGTTACTTGCATCAATGGAGAGACATTGGACACATCAAAGAAATTTTATGAACAATGGAATCAGCATGTATGGCTGCTATATGATGCTTTCAGTAAACATGGAGGGACATGGGATAACCTCCTGTGTATTAATAACAATAGTGGCCTAAGTTCCAGTGCTAGCTTGCACATGGATTTTCATACTTTAGAGAGGCTCAAGATTATTTGGTCCCGCATTAAGGAATTCCATGTTTGGTGGGAGAGCTTAAAAAATGTTCAGTTTGGCATGGGGAGAGATGAGCTCCCAATATGGTGGTATGATTTTCATAACCTCATTTTCCTCCTCTACAATGATAAAATTCTATTGTTTTTATTGATCGGTGGAAGGAGGCAGATAAAACCATGGGATCCAGGTATTCTTAGGAATGACAGAGTTCAAAAGGTGGCAAAAAAATTTGGGTCCTTGTAGAGGAGGCAGTGGGATCCAGGAATTATGCTTAATTACTTTAACTGGGTTGGAAATTTTTCTCAAGGAAGTGGTATCAAAAAAATGGCTATGATTAGAGTGGTGTAGCAAAAACATGGTGGAAAAATTTGCAACACTTTGTGGTGCTTCTGCTTGAGGAGAAGCAGATTTGGGAGGGGAGGACTGTCATGTTCCCTCAAATTGACCATTAAAAGTGTTGACCATGCTAATTTCCTAGGGGCTCAAGTTGTTATTAATTATTCCTCCTAGGATAAATTTTACTAATAATTGTTCTAAGGCATGTATTTAATTTTATTTCAGCAATTTTATTTATTATGCACAATAATGATGTGGAATTAAGGATGCCATGTCAGGAGGGTGCATTGGGGAAAGCTAGTCAACTTTCCTTGGTAAAAATAAGAAATTCCATGACAAAAGCAAGAAAGAGAATAAAGGGAATTTTCCTAAAAGCAGAAAAAGTAGAAAGAGGTAAAAGCAGGAAAAAAAATTTAAGGAAAGAAAGAGTTTCCTTATGAGCCAAGAAAAGTATAAAATTGTCATAACTCAAAAGAGGCATCTTTTGACTAAGGGAGGGTGCAGTTTCTAATTGTGAAGGATTATTTGGAATTAGAAACAATTCCACATGGTCCTACTTTCCTAATTTCCCAAAGGGGGCGCTTTTGTGGCTAGGGTTAGGTCACCCATAGGGTTGACTTGCTCTCACAAGTCACCATTGGCCTCAAATTACTAAGCAGGTCATCCATAAGTCTATAAAAGATAAATTCAAAACAATTTCTTCATTTTAGTTGATTATTTGATTGTTGAATTCTTATGTGAGCATTACTTCTGAGTGTTGTGCCTCAGACTACTGGGAGATGAGCCCCAGCCTTCCATTCCCCTCTCCTTCCATCCCCTTCTCTTCCATTGAAGGTGTGGAGAAATATATTGAATACATTGAAGGATAATCAGATTTATTTACAGCCTCCATCAAGTTCAGGTCAAGCTTCAGTGAAGCTCATGCTTCACCAATGCCCACAGCCCCTTGCTAGTCATGATTCAGGCCTCCTGCCCCTCATTTTTTGAGCATCCTTGTAATGGTCAGTATATTATGTAATTTATATTATGTGGGTTCATAATATTCTGCAAATTATAGTTATTAGGTCGAAATATCCATACCCATAAAGAATCTTGTCTCAATTTTCCCTAAAAGGGCCTACTTTATCAATGTATGGGGGAAAATGAACAAATACGAGTGCTATAAGGAACATGTCATCTAATTTTACATGTTAATAAAACTTATATTTACTTCTGTTATAATTCTCATGTTTTACAGAAATCGATTTCACTTGATTTAACTACTTTCTTTAGACCCTAGCTAGATTACTAGCTTTTAGTGACTAGTTTTGCTAAATCTGATATAAAATGAGTTCTGTAAACTCAAACTAAGATATGTCAGTTATTGTGGGTCAATAACTGGACCAAATTCCCATATAAAACTTCAGAACCATTTTTATTTGAGTATGTATCACCTTTTTGAATCCTCCTCTGCGTAGGGTTTTCCTTGGCCAAAACTGCCGTAAAACCCCAAATTCATCCAAAACTTCTCAAAACTTTCCAAAAATTATGAAAACTGTCCAAAAATGTTTATTATGTTAAATTAATTCTGTAACAACCCTCTGCAAGTTTCCAGAATCCCCTGGTTGAAACAGACTAAACTACTCTTCCTAGTTTCACGGTTTGACTGCCCAGAAGCATGGTAGTAGGTTTCCGTGGAATGGAATCTGAACCCTAAATGGAATCAGATATAAATTTGTTAGGGAAGATGAAATTCTATGTCTGAACTATATTTTTTTGCTTCCCACTGCTCACTCCTTTTGCTTGCAAAATTTCCCAGAAGAAATCCCTGATTTGCCCAGTCCGAGAAGGCTTTGTGTGAATTAATTCAATTTCAGAATTTTTAATTAAAAAAATTTGAAGCAAGTTAATATTCTTATATATACATCATATAAGGGATACTACAATAAAGGAGAAAACCTGACA
>LPNX010009603.1:0-39107 GCA_001517045.1 Pseudotsuga menziesii | reverse complement strand
CTCTCTCTCTCTCTCTCTTGTCCCGGATTCTTCTTTCTCTCTCAGTTATGCACTACAACTGAGTTTTAGTGAATGTGTGATAAATAGAGAGGCTCACTCTCTATTTATACTAATTCTTGACTTGACAATAACTCACTAGGGCTGACTTCTCTAGGAGAGTCTAATAACCCTAGGGCCCCACAACTGTGGGGAATTTAACCCTTGATCAATAAGGAGGGTTACCCTCTATGAATTTACATGACTTTTTTACATTATTGAATCTCTCGATAGGAACATCCAGGCATGACAGGACTCAATTACATTACAGATACTTCCCGGAATAAACATCAGGGTACAATACATAAAATATACAAGTGAATACATTCCGAAGTTACAAATACATCAACACTCCCTCTTAAACAGGAAGGTATTCTCTTGACACAATTTATCGCACAAGTATTATTCTTTGTATCATCTGGATCATCATCAAGTTATCTTCATCTTCAAGTCAACTTCATCTCTCGATCTGAATCATCACTAGATATGGATCATCACTGGATCTGGATCATCACTGTTGGATCATTACAGAGTCATCATCACTGGTGCTATCTCTCAATTCTTCTCTTCATAGGAAGTTCTACAGAGCCATCCCTTTTTCATGCTGGTTGCAGGCCTATCCTCCATGTAGGTCTTCTTTAGCGCTTATATATGACCCTTAGTTAGAATGGCCCTCCCAACACCTACATATGACCATGTGAGGAACACATCCAACATAGCTGTTAGAAAGGCACGCCCAGCACTCACATCTGACCATGGGAGGAACACATCCTGAATCCATGTCAGAAAATCCCAACACTCACATCATACCATGAGAGGAACTAGTCCAGCATTCATGTGAGAAAGGATATACACTTACATCCGACCATGAGAGGAACCAATCCAACATTCATATCGGAAGGGCTCTGCACTTACATTTGACCATGAGAGGAACCAATCCAGCATTCATGTCGAAAGGGATCTGCACTTACATTCAACCATGAGAGGAACCAATCCAAAATTCATGTCAAAAGGGCTCTGCACTTACATTCGACCATGAGAGGAACCAATCCAACATTCATGTCGAAAGAGATATGCGCTTACATCTGACCATGAGAGGAACCAATCCAACATTCATGTTAGAAGGGCTATGCACTTACATCTGACCATGAGAGGAACCAATCTAGCATTCATGTCAGAAGGGTTCTACACTTACATCTGACCATGGGAGGAACCAATCCTACATCCATGTAAGAAGGGATATTCACTTACATCTGACCATGGGAGGAAACAATTCTACATCCATGTCAGAAGGGCTCTTGGACTTATCACTTCCCTTTGGAGGGAACCTCGATCTAGAGAACACCAAGCTTCTCCTTGAAGTACTCAAACTTCGATCTGGGTAATGGCTTGGTCAACACATCAGCTATATGTTTTTCCATTGCAACATACTGGAGCTTTACTGCTCCTCTCTACACCATATCCTTGATATAGTGATATTTGATCTCGATATGCTTTGACTTGTCATGGAACACTGGGTTCTAATACAACTTCACACAAATTTGGTTGTTGCAATATATACAAGTAGCATCTAACTGGAGATCAAACAAATCAAATAGTAGCTTTCTTAGCCACACTGCCTCACAACTAGTTGAACAAGCTGTGACATACTCTGCTTCAGCTATACTTAGTTCCATGTAAGATTGTTTCCTGCTAAACCAAGATATCACATCTGATTCCATACTGAAGCAACACCCTGAAGTGCTCTTCCTATTGATGGCACTGCCTGCCCAATCTAAATCAACATAACCCTCCAGGTTAATATTTTGATTCGCCTCATACTTGATCCCATAATTAATTGTACCCTTTAGGTACCTCAGAATATGCTTTGCAACAATCAAGTGAACATGTCTAGGAACTGTCAAGAACTGGCTCAATGTGTTCACAGAAAAGCAAATATTTGGTCTTGTATTCGTCAGGTACATCAAGGACCCAATCATCTGATGATACATCATAGTATCAACTGACTCTAATGAAGCATCACTTAAAATATTCAGGTTCAATGCCATAGGTGTGGTCATGGCCTTGCAGTCCATCATCCTGAACCTCTTCAAGATCTCTACTACATACTTCCCTTGTCCCAAGGATATTCCATCCAGATTCTGCCACACCTCCATTCCTAGAAAGTAGTGCATCATACCCAAGTCCTTCATCTCGAACTTGGTAGAAATCATCCTCTTTGTATCAGTAATAAACCCATCTTCACCTGTTACAAACAGGTCATCTACATACAGTAGGAGTATCACTAGGTTCCCTTCTTCAACCTTGTATTAAAGGTTGGAATCTACTTTACTCTTGGTAAAGCGCAAACTGGATAGGAAGCCATCAATTTTTCCGTACCATGTCCTGGGTTCCTGTTTCAAACCGTATAGGGCTTTCCTCAATTTACACACATGAGACTCAATTTCATGTGTCTCAAAACCAAGTGGTTGATCCACATACACTTCCTCTTATACTAAACCATTCAAGAAACTAGTCTTACATCCATTTGGTGTATCTTCCATTTCATTACTACAGCCAAAGCAAGTATTGATCTGATGGAAGTGTATCTAGCTACAGGTGAAACAGTTTCTTCATAATCTATTCCTTCTCTCTGGTAGAAGCCACGAGCCACAAATCTTGCTTTATATTTCTCTATGCTTCCATCTGCAGCATGCTTGATCTTGTAGACCCACTTGAAGTCACGTCAGACTTCCCCTCTGGTCTTCGGATAACATTCCAGACATCATTCTTCATGATCGACTGATACTCCTCGATCATAGCATCCTTCCATTATTTCTTCTTTGTCGCTTCTTCATAGTTGGAAGGTTCTTTATCTATGAATTCACACAATAGTGCTACATAGCCAGAGTAGGAATTGGTTCTTTTCCTGTCTCGATGCACTTCTTCTGGAGCCCGATATCTTTCTGCACCTTGGATAGCCTCTCGTACCCATCCAGGTTTCCTCTTATGAGGATTCTTCTCTTGGGGTGGATCTATAGGTTCCTAGGGTTCTTCTATTTCTTGATCTTCATCTTGATTTGCATCGTTCATAGTTGTATCTTGAATTCTGGGTATGTCTGTTTCTTCAGAGTCTTCAACTAGTCTCTTTCTAGATTTGTTGTAAGCTGAATCTTCGTTGAATGTTACATCAATGCTAATGTCTATATTCTTGAATCCTGGGAAGTATATTCTGTAATCTTTCGAGTTTTCATAGTATCCCTCAAATATACCCTTATTTCCTGAAGGATCTAACTTTCTCCTCTTTTCTTTTGGAATGTGTATGTAGACTGGACAACCGAATATTCTAAGATGGATGACTTCTTGTTTCTTACTGGAGAGGACTTCTTCAGGTGTCTTGTTCTCGAGTACTTTATGCAAAATTTGGTTCTGTACATACACAATTATTCTAGCAACTTCTTCCCACATATGCATAGGAAGATCTTGATCATGAAGCATTTCCCTTGTAGCTTCCATAATCATTCTATTCTTTCTTTCTGCAACCCCATTCTGCTGTGGATTATATGGAGTGGTTAACTCCCTCTTAATCCCTGAATCTGCATAATTATTTGAATTCATTTGATGTGAATTCTATGTCATTGTCTAATTGAAAGGTCTTGATTTTCTTTTCTATATGATTCTCGATCAAAGCTTTGAACTCTTTGAACTTGCTGAATACTTCATCTTTGTTTTTCATGAAGTATATCCATGTCTTCCTAGAAAAATCATCAATGAAATCCTATATAGTATACATACCTGCTTAATGAGCTAGATGACATCGAACCACATACATCGAAGTGAATGATTTCCAAGATTTCTTTTTCCTTGCTTTCACTACTTGGAAATGTCTTCTTTGTGTTCTTTCCTTCCACACATCTTTTGCAAACTCCTTCATGTTTTTCCTGCATTTCCGGAATTCCTTCAACAACTTTTATTGCAAGTAGTAGTGCCCTGTAGTTAACATGTGCAAGCCTTCTATGCCAAAGTTCATTTGGATCTATTGAGTCATGAGCCAAAGCTTGTTTTGGTTGGACCTTCAATTTGTATAATCCTCCCTCTTGCTCTCCCATCACTATTGCATCATCAATAGTCTTTCCTTTTTGCCACATGAGGACTTGGCCATCTAAAAATGCAACCCTCATGCCATTTGCATCCAATGCTGATATGGAGAGAAGATTCTTCTTTAGTCCTATTATAAACAAGACATCCTTCATTTTCATAGACTTTCCAGAGTCTATCTTGTAGGAGGATTCACCACTACCTTTTATGGGATATTGGTAGACATCCCTAAGTTTTACCTTATGGGGTGAATTATTTTCAGATAGTTTCACAAAATATTCCTTGAATCTTGTTATGTGCTTGGAATCCCCACTGTCAATAAGCCAATATTTGCTTCCATGTGTGACAGTTCCCGTGAGGGCAGATATCAGAACATATTCTTCATCACTTGAAGAGTCTTCACTTTCTTGTTTGACTCTTTTCTTGGGAGTATCATCATCCTCTACAGTGTGAGAATGATGTCTTCTTTTGTGGTTCTTCTTCTTTTTAGAACCATTCTTATTCATAGGACAATGTCTAGAAAAGTGTCATCTTTCATCACATGTACAGCATCTGAGTTTGGATAGATCCTTTTTTGATCTTACAGAGTTATCTTTCTGGTGAAAATGCTTACCATGGTGATGATTGTCCCTTCTACTTTTCTTGGAGTGTGTTGTGAGAGCTTGATCTTAATTTCCCATATTTTATTCTTGAGCTACTATTCAAGCTTTTTATTGTGAGCATTCTTCCCACAACCTACTAAACTTGATTAGGTTCTTTCTATCACATGTTCCTTGGATGAAAGAATCCCATGACCTAGGGAGACCATTCATGGTGGTCATCACAATCTCTGCATCCTCCACTTCTTCATCCACTACTTTAAGATGTTCTTTGATCTGGGATACCCTTGTAAAGTATGCCTATATGGTCTCCTCATTCTAGATCATTACATTCTTCAACTGGTTCCTCAAATTCATCTTGTAGTTTATGTTCTTCCCTTCAAACAGTTTGGTCAAGGATTCAAACATAGATTTAGGTGTATTTAGGGAGGACACATGTGGTATGAAGTGATCATTGATTGAATCCACAATGATCCTCTTAGCCATGATGAATTTATTCTTATGTAAGGCCTTAGCCTCATCTCCCTCTGGAACTAGAACTTCTTCAGTGATGTAAGAGTCCAACTCATTTTCTTCCAGGACCAGGGAGATCCTATACTTCCAGGCTTGGAATTTATCATCTCCCTCAAGATTTTCATCAAGCTTGGTATGATGAGACATTTTAACAGAGAACCTCAAATGGAAATGCAAAAGATTTATATCTTATTAGGTTAAGATGTCGAAGCTGGATATGGAGCTGAATTTATGAAGAGTTGGTTCTTTGGTTTAGGACCATATTACAGTTTAACTCTCTCGGAGTTCTACCCAACCAAAAACTTTGATCTTGATATCTAAACTTTGATTTTGTGGAGAAGATCAATCTAGGCCTGGGCTCATTCAAAAATTCCACTTCTGTGGAAATCCCTAATTTTTGGCAGTCCTGTAGGGTCAAAAACTAAAAATGCTCAGAATCAGATTCTTCTTCAATAGAAAGATGCACCCTAGAGAGGAGAGTCAGCCCAACCTCCTTTTTCTAAAAATATATGGAGAGAGATCCAAAAATTAGGAATCCCTAGCTTCAGTAGCTGCACAATGTCTTCTTCTCAGGTTAGCTATGATACCATGTTAGATTTTTAACATTTAAGCTAGTATTATCTTAGGATCTTTAATTGAGAGAATAACAAGCACATCAATCAAACATAAGAGACAATAGACACAAAGATTTTCCTCAAGGAAACCATAAAGGAGAAAACCCCGCAACCTCCTCAGAGATAGAATCAGCACCAAAAGTAAAACCCAAAAACAGTAAGATGATCTCCCAACAACATTAATCTCTCCCTCTCTTGTCCCATCTTCTTCTTTCTCTCTCAATTATGCGCTATAACTGAGTGTGAGTGAATGTGTGATAAGTAGAGAGGATCACTCTCTATTAATACTAATTCCTTACTTGATAATAACTCACTAGGTTCGACTTCTCTAGGAGATTCTAATAACCCTAGGTCCCCACAACTACAGGGACTTTAACCCTTGATCAATAAGGAGGGTTACCCTCTATGACTTTACATGACTTTTTTACATCATTGAATCTCCCGATAGGAACATCGGGGCATGACATGACTCAATTACATTACATATACTTCCTGGAATAAACGTCGGGGTACAATACGTAAAATATACAAGTGAATACATTCCAAAGTTACAAATAAATCAACAAGTATTTTCAAAATATGATAGGGACCATATCAAACACTTGGAACTTGTATTCTTGAATTGCAGAAGATTTGGTATTTTCTTAAATCCCATAAAATCTATTTTTTCTATGAAGGGAAACTTTCGGGCCATATCATTTCAAAGGATGGAAAAACGATTGATCATGATAAGGTGAAATACATTTGAAATTTGACTTACCAGGGAATACAAAAGAAATTCAATCATTCATTAGTCAAGTTGAATTTTTTAGAAGATTCATTCCTAGTGTTACAGAGATTTTGAGGAGTGTCACTAATATGTTGAGAAACGATTCTGACATCAAATGAACCATTGAAGATACAAAAATGTTTCACTAACAACAAGAAAGCAATAATATAAGCTCCAATTTTTGTGAGTTCTAATTTTTCAAATGAATTCATTGTTTTGTCTTTTGATTCTAACCATACTATAGCTGGAGTGTTGTTACAGAAAAATCAACAGAATGCAAAGAAGCCAATTGCATTTTTCAGCAAGATATTGAGAGACGCAGAACTAAAGTATCATATAATAAAAAAAGAGGCTTATGCATTAATTAAATATTTGAAAGATGTTAGGGTTTATATTATGCATTTTCATATCATTTGTTATGTTCCTAACAATGTTGTGAAGAATATTCTCACTCAACCTGATCCAAAAGGGAAAAGAGAAAAATGGATCGCAGTCTTGTTGGAATATGATTTGGAGATCAAACCTACAAGATTGGTGAAAGGAGAGGGATTGGCCAAGTTGATGACTAATTCCAATTATGAATATTTGCATTTGAATTTCCTGTCTAATGTTTCAAGTGGGTTGGAATCAGGATTACAGGTAATAAAATGCTTCACTTTGTATCCTTGGTACAGTGACATTGTATATGTTTTGCAGAATTTACAACCACCCCGATAATTGAACAAAACTAGAGCCATATATGTGAAGTTAAAAGCATCCAAATTCTACATTTTGAACCAGTACATGTATTGGAAGGACCCAAGAGCTGGTGTCCTGTTAAATAATTTACTGGAAAATGAAGCTCAACATACTATGAAGGAATTTCATCGAGGGGTATGTGGAGGACATAATTCATGGAAGGTGACTGCTAATAAAATATTGGGACGAGTTTTCTATTGGCCCATAATTTTTTCTGATGTGTACAAAGAGGTTACAAACTTCCATGATTGTCAAAATTTTTATGCTAAGAGAAGTTAATACCTTTACTTCTCAATCCAATTTTAGTAGAAGAACCATTTTAAAAATGGGGCTTAGATTTCATTGGAGAAATAAATTCAAATTCTTCTGGTCAACATAAATGGATCCTAACTGCTACTGATTATTTCGCTAAATGGATTGAAGAAATACCGACCAGAAGAGGAACCAATGTTGTTATTATTGATTTCCTGGAGAATAATACTCTTTCTTGATTTGGATTTCCTAGAATACTTGTAGCTAACAATGCACATGCTTTCAAATAAAAACAATTGATCAATTTTTGCCACAAGTACTACATAAGTCTGACCCATTCTACATTATATTATGCTCAAGGAAATGGTCTTCCTGAATCATCAAATAAAAGTTTGGTAAGGGTAATAAAGAAACTTCTGGAAGAAAATAAAAGAGCATGTAACACCAAGTTGAAATATGCTTTATGGGAAAACAAGATAAGCACCAAAAGAACTAGTGGTATGTCACAATTCAGGTTGTGTATGGAGTAGAAGTGATTTTTCTAGTGGGTTTTCTAGTCATGAAGTTGTTACAAGAGTAGGATGAAGAACCAAATCATATGCATAGGAGAATAAATCAAATAATTCATCTGAATGAGTTGAGAGAAAAAACATATGATAAGGTACATTTCCATTAAAAAACATATGAAAAATACTTTTGATAGGAGGGTAAAAGAACAATTTTAGGTTGATGATATGGTTTTGAAGTGAGATGCAAGAAAGAAGGAAAAAATTGGCAAGTTTGATAATTTATGGAAGGGTCCATATATCATTGCTGCATAATATATCATTGCTGCATATAGGGAGATAACTCTTTTATTCTACAAAATCAAAATGGGGTTGAACTTAAAGGAGGCCCTGTTAACGGAATATTTCTAAAACATTATTTTTCATGAAGATGAAGGAACTTTGTACATTAGTTGTATATATTTATTTGATTGGAAGATAAGTATATATGGAAGGTTGAAGGATTTGAATCCCAAAGAGAAGGCCCTAATATCTTGAGGTTTGTCATTTTTCTTTATTTAATTCACAGAAAAAAAAAGAGTAGAGTTGCCATTTTATTTTCGAAGCAATAATTTGTACAAAGAATGGTATTGGAGCTGGTCTATGCATTATTTTCTACCTCATATGGAGGGTAATATCCCCATTTGGAGCTAGTTGTTAGCATTGATTTGGTTTACAGGTGAGAAGAGGGGCTTGAGTCCCAATAAGAAGCCTAAAACTTTGAAGATTTTCTAATGTGACCGTGGGTGGTAGAATGGAGGAAAAAAGAGACCATGGTTTCCTTTTTTACATGAAAGAATAGGATAAATTTTTTTTAAAAGCATCTAAAGGAATGAAAAAATGCTTTTGGTATATGTTGAAAAGGTTTGACAGTCAAGATATTTGGAACAGAGAGATCAACGGTGAGCAAGGAATCCACTAGAAAAAGTTGCAAGGTGAAATATTTAGTTGATGATCAGTGGAAGGGTTAATGCTCAAGCTAGATCTATGGTGTAAATAAAGGGTAAAGAAGATCGACAACAGATGTAGAATCTGCTGGGGAAAGATACAAACCAAAACAAATGATGGGTGATAAATGAAAAATAAAGGTAAAGGTTAAAAGGTAGATGTAATCAATGGCTCGTGATGGAGGGACAAGTAGTTCAATGACAAATAAGCAATCCACTAGAGGAAGCTACACATAAGGAGAAAAGGTATGTGAACAATGGAATGTAGAAAGGTAGAGGTTAAAGGGGGTATAAGATCGAAGACATAGGATGAGTGATGGATTAGATCTATGGTTGAGATGAGTTCCTCTCCCACAACATGCATGAGAAATGGAGGAGTATTGACCCAACATAATTTTTACCGCCTTCCACATGGCGGGTGGAGGATCATTCTACTGGGAGAAAAGTGGGAGGAGAAAACCACTCCTTCCAATCCCAAAACCACCAATGCGGGAATATTATAAAGGAAAGTGTCACGTGTTTGGGGTTGTTAGCACTTTTTTGTGCTAAGTAGTTGGAGAGGTATAAAACAATGTAAGGAGAAATAAGGTCTGTCAATTTTTATATCATGTGGCCATGGAGGATATTGGTGATTTTTTGTAGGTATTTCAAAGGTCATTTAAAACCTGGGATTAAATAATAATCGAGGAATTCTGGTTTTTCATCTTTGGAAATGTATGAGAATAAGAAAACTTGTTCCAAGTTGAATAGTGATAGGGAATGAAGAATTTAAATGAAAAGGCTTAGGAATTTCAGCATAAGTGGGAGCAGATTACTTGTAGATACAAATGTCCGTTGGATAAGGAGGGTAAATTATATCTACAGTTATTAATTGTTTCTCTATTTCAACATGCAGGGTGGAATAGAGTTCTTCAATTAGTGAAATGGTGTAAAGATGCTTGCTTTTCAATGGTTGTGATCAATAGATATATCAAATCGATGGTGGAATTCCATTCTGCCAATCTAAGTTGCATGATGAAAACTATTTTTTGTATTTGCAGAATTGGTTAAACACCTACAGGTTTTAATGGACGAGTTCAAAGATGGTTTAGATGAACGACGAAGGTGAATTCGGTTGATCTAAAGTTCTCATGGCAAATTACTTTTCAAATCTGCAGAATGGTTTAAAGGGAGCACAATTTTCAACAATGGAGATCAAGTTGGGGAAAAATATATGGTGTGGAATGATTCCGCTAAATGAACATGCATGGAGAAATTCACAATTAAAATTTGCGAAATGTGGTAGGCCCTTTACACTTGGACGACGAGGATTAAAGGCCGTTTTGATAAAAGGTGGAGAATAATTCCACAAGTTAAAGTTGTACAGAGGAAAGTTAGAGTTGTGATTTATGAAATCGAATATGGGCCACATATTTCAATGGTTTGGATAAAAGTTAAATATACATCCATGGTTAAAAATGGTTCTGCTTATCCAAATTAAAAGGAAGAAAATTCTTGGTGAGAGTGTGGAAAATGTAAAGTGTTGAAGGTGATCAAGGGTGTAGGTGTAAGCTAAAGATGAATCTATGGTTATGAATCAATCCAAGCATGGAAGTTATAAGGTATATAGTGAAGGTAACAGAATTGGAAACCAAGGTTTAATACAAATCCAGATGGATAGTTCAAACTGGGGAGAATTTCAGATCAAGGGAGGATATTTATTCTGGTAGTCAAAGTTGCATGAAAAATAAAGAAGAGTGAAATAAGCAGGACTAAGATAGTCTGGTTAACCAACAGTCAGATATCAAGGGACCTGAATAAAAAATACCAAATCTATGGGTGAGTTTGAATTTCAATGAAAAATATGCACAGTCAATATGGAGAATAAATATAATATAAGGACAAGCATGTGGATTCAAACTAGTTGTTTTTTCTGAAGCACTGGAAAATGAGAACTCTGGCTTTGCGAGAAACGCCACCGTGGACAAAATTTTGAACCATCTGGAAGCTAACCAGGTAGGTTCATTCCTCTACTAAACTAGTATTTCATGGATGAAATGAAATATTTAGAGTTTTGGAATCTTGAGTGTCAAAATGTTGAAGAATTTCTCGAGGATAAAGATTCTGAAATTTTTGACACTATCTTTCTAAATGATAATATAGAAACTTCCAAAAATAAGTTAAAATCCTTAAATATCAGGGAATTGATACTGATGGAGTATTTAGTTCATTTTTTTTTTCATTAAACAAACCCCAAACTGTCAAGAGTTCCTTGAGTGGTGCGCTAGTAATTATTCTCCTTCTAAGGGGGTAATAATGGATTCATCTAAGGCTAAAATTTTGTGTCTCATAATTTCCCCTTTCATCTGAAATACTATGGAAATTGAACCCAAGTGATAGAACAATTGCACTCATAAAATTGCTAATCAAACATGCAAAATTACAAACAAAGGAGACTGAAATTGGAGCATAACACTAATCTGTATTGAATAAGTGTACAATAGCCAACCTTGTGAAGTAATAGGCTGATGAAATATATAATTACATGAGATATTTGAATGCATAAGGATGCCATTCGAAATATTCAAAAAGTAGGCTTACTAAATCTAGTCAAATCCCCCACAGGTGCATAAAGCAGTTTCCAAATCCACTTAGAGGCTCACGAATTGGAAAACTCAAGTAGGCAAGCTAATAAGGGATGAAAATACAAATCATACATGCTTTTATTAGGATAAAAGGATGAAGGATGATGAGGGAAAAAAACAATTCAACTACACCTAGTCTTACTTTCCCTTTTTTCATAAATCTCAATAAAGCAGGCAACTTAGCAGAAAAAGTAGATATGCGCTAGGGAGGATCTAGACTAAAGTAGATATGCTAAATATGGATTCCAGGAGGTTTCCCAAGTGCTCCATGACTCATTTCTAGCAAGTTTTACTTCTAGGACATGTGGAAGACAACTTGCATAGAGTGGAATATTGGAAACTATGAAAATAAGACAAAAATGGATTAATTAATATCTAAGGTAGCTAACTATGGGTTGATTATTCTAACACCCCCCCTTAGGCCTGAATTTATGAGTAAATATTAGAAAACTATAGGGCCTATCAACAAGGCTTAGTCACCCTTTACATACTGCATGTCCATTTAACAAAGGAAAGAGGCAAAAACCCAGTGGGAAAATCCTCCCTTAAACATGGACAGTAAAACAAAATGTAAAAATATTTTCTTCATTCATGCTTCACAGCATGATCAGCAATCCCCAGCAATGATTTGAGATTGTTGAATGTCTTCTCATAAACAAATTTGGTGAAGATGTCTGCTACTTGTTCTGAAGATGCACAAAAGAGTAGATGAATGGTGCCATCATGCACAAGCTGTCTAATGTAGTGCATATGGATCTCAATGTGTTTCATTCTCCATCTCTGAAATGGATCATTGAAGATTTGAATGGTGCTATAATTATCACAATATATAATAGTTGAAAACTATGATTCAAATCCACACTCACCAAGTATCCCCTGCAACCATAAACATTGAGTTGTTGCATTTACAACTCCTCTATACTCTGCTTCTGTAGATGAGAGAGCTATGGCACTCTGTTTCTTGCTTGACCAGTTGATTGGTCCTTTAGTAAGCATGAACACATATCCTGGTGTTGACTTTTGATCTGGTTTTCCACCTGCCCAATCACTGTCAATAAACCCAAGCAAATCAAGATCAGATTGAGCTTTGTAGAAGATCCCATGAGTTCTTGTTCCCTGAACAAAGTTAAGGATCCTTTTGGCTTCTCTCCAATGGATATCATGAGGCTGATCCATGTATCTTTAAGCCACACTTAGTGCATAATAAATATCAGGTCAATTGTGTGTAAGGTAAAGCAAACACCCAATCAACTTCCTATACAGTGTATTATTTACCATAGGAGAAGAACCTGCTTCTTGAAGCTTAACTCCTGAAAGGAAGGGAGTCTTGCTTGGCTTGCAATATTTCATGTTGAACTTGCTCAGAAAATATAAATCATACTTGGACTGATTTACTTTTATTCCATGTTGGGATTGTGCAATTTCGAGACCCAAGAATTGGCTCGACAACCCCAAATTAGTCATAGAAAATGCATGGTTCATTGCATCCTTCAAGGAGGCAATCTCTTTCTTTGAACTTATTGTAATCAGAAGGTCATCCACATACAAGACAATAATCATCAGAGAACCATGAATCAACTTTAAATAAACATTAGGATCAGACTTGCATCGAACAAAACTCAATGATAGCAGAAAGTCATTAATCTTGGCATACCAAGCCCCAGGGGCTTGCTTAAGCCCATACAATGACTTCTTTAGCCTGCACACAAAAGATGGATTAGTAACAAAACCTTGAGGTTGCTGCATGTAAATATATTCAGTGATATCTCCATTCAGGAAAGCACACTTCACATCCATGTGATGTACCTCCCACTGCTTCGAGGCTAAAATCGCTAAGGTTAGCCTGATGGAGTCCATCTTTGCCACTGGTGTAAAGGTTTCATTGTAGTCAATACCATGTACCTGTGAGTATCCCTTGGCTACCAATATTTTCTTATATTTCAAAGGTGAACCATCATCATCAAACTTAGTTTTGAAAACCCACTTACATTGGACTAGCTTCCTCCTTGGGGGAAGATCAACCAGTTCCCAAGTGTTGTTCTTCTGGAGTGAGATGAATTCTTATTTCATGGATGCTTTCCATATTGGATCATTTGATACATATTAATATGTATTTGGGTCTGATTTAGACATCATATATAACTTATCTTCAAACAAAGGGTGTTTCATACACAGGGCACTCTCAAACTGAGATCTAGTCCTCCTAGGATCACTAGGATTTCCAGCTAGTTCCCCAGCTGCATGAATGGTATTTGCTGCCCATTTTGGTCTTGTAGGACTGTCAGCATCTGAAATTAAATCATAATTATCAGACATATCAGAATCAGAAAACTCATTTGTCTCTTCACTTACATTCAATGGTTCTGGTGGTGAAGAAGACTCTCCAACTTCAACTACTGCCAAAGGCTCTTCTTGGAACTGAACACTCCTTTCAATGAAGGATTTTTTTGTGATCAAGTTGATCATATTTTACCCTTTTTAATATTTAGAATACCCAAAAAATAGGAACTCTTGGATTTGGGGCTGCAAAGCCTTTCTCTTTTCAGTTGGAATTCTAGCCCAAGCCTCTAAGCCAAAAATCCTAAAATGGGTCACATCTGGCTTGTGCCCACTCCAAGAAATGAAAGGATTCATACCATAAAGTTGTTTATGAGGCACCCTATTCTAAGTATAGGATGCACAGTTTATAGCCTCATCCCAAAACTTTGGTGGCAAATTCTTAGCCTCCATCATACAGGTTGCCATCTCCTTCAGTGATCTGTTCTTTGTCTCAGCAACACCATTTTGTTGTGGTGTGTAAGGGATTGAATGGTGCATATGAATACCTACATATTTACAAAATTGAATGAAATCAGACTTGACATACTCACCACCATTGTCAAATCTGAGGATCTTGAGTCTCCTCCCAGATTGGTTTTCAACCAAGGCCTTAATGACTTTGAAGAGGTCAAAAACTTCAGACTTATGCTTCAGGAGGTAAACCCAACAATACCTGGAAAAGTAAGATATCAATTTCAATGCATATTTGGCTTGACTCATTGACATATGAGGAAATGGACCAGAAACATCACTGTGGATCAACTCAAGAGGTGTAGAGGTTCTCTCATGACTAGCTCTCTCAAATTTATGCTCTGGGTGTTTTCCTAGGATATAACCTTGACAGACTCGCTTGGAAAACTTAATCTTTGGTAACCCTATGACCATTTATTTTTCACTTATATCAGAAAGATAATTATAGTTAATATGGCCAAATATTTCATGCCAAAGCTTGCTTGCCTCATTAGCATGCACCAGAAGAGCAGAGGGGTTTGAGTAGGGTAGAAATTGTGAAAACATGTACACCTTCAAAGTCTGATCTAGTACTCCTTTTGCAATGAATTTACCATTCGATATCTCTATGATCTCAACATCATCAGGTGAGAAGATGACCTTCTTTGGAGACCCTATGTGAGTCATCTGATACACTGACAATAGGTTAGAGGCAAGACCTGGAACATACAATACATTACTGAACTTACCATGGTCAAGATCAATCCTTCCTTTCCTCAAACTGTCAGTGAGAGAGTCATCTCCCAGCACTATTGGTGGACCTCTCAACATGTCAAGAGATGAGAATGCCTCCTTGGTCAAAACCATATGTCTTGAAGCTCCAGAGTCTATGATGAAGCTAGGTGAGCTTGATGTGCCAACAACCAAAGCATGTAATCTCTCTCTATCCTCTAAATTTGATCCTCCTTTCCTCTTATTTAAGGAATCAAGAAGGGAGATGTTATTTTTATCCAGGAGTTGGGTCAACATGTCAATTTGCTTCTTCATGTAGGATCTTTCAGGATGATAGCCCTTACTGCATTATGTGCACTTGCTCATTTCTCCTTTGTTCTTCTTCTTCTAGAAGTTCTTCTTGGATCCTTGGGGCTCCTCTTGAGACTTGTTCTTGTCTCTCTTTTGCTCAGGTGGCTTCTTATCTTTCTTCTTTCCTTTTGAATCCACCCTCAAATCTCCAACAACCAAAACTTGGTCTTTGGAAGGTTTGATGGTGCCCATCATCACCAGTTTATCTTGTTCTTGTGTGAGGGATTCCATGAACTCTGCAAGATTGGGAATCTTCCAGGCTCGAGATGTCAAATTGGTGGCATGGAAGGTTGAAACAAACACTAAATAGTCAAGGCCAAGCTTTGAAAGTATGGCCAAAACTAGTTTATATTCCTTCTTTTCAATTCCACACTATTTTAGTTGCAAAACAAGGGCTTTAAACTTGGAAAAGTAGAGTTGCAAGGATTCGAAGCTGTTGGGACTCAAAGAGATCAATTCATTCTCAATTTTATGTCCTCTCATCTCATCTGTCTTACCAAAAAGATCTAAAATATTCTCCCATACTTCATTAGGTGATGTCAATCCATTAAGGTGGAAGAGGAGGTCTCTTGATATGCTCAGACATAAAAGACCATAGGCCTTATCCCTCCCGTTGTGCCATTTAATTTTCTCTACAACTGCATTGGGATCTGCCTTAGTTTCCATAGTCGCCCTATAGAAACCCTTCACTCTCAATAGTATCTCCATATCTGCTTTCCATTCAAAGAAATTAAATGGAGTCAAGATGATCTTCTAAGATTGATCGATGGCTCTGAACTGTGCCCTTCAACCAACAGAATGTGCTCCCAGTCAAGATGTCGAACCTGCAATAGCAATATGGAAGGAGATAAATTGATATACAAAGGCTTTTATACCATGTGTAAATTGAACCCAAGTGATAGAACAATTGCACTCACAAAATTGCTAATCAAACATGCAAAATTACAAACAAAGGAGATTAAAATTGGAGCATAACACTAATCTGTATTGAATAAGTGTACAATAGCCAACCTTGTGAAGTAATAGGCTGAAAAAATATATAATTACATGAGATATTTGAATGCATAAGGATTCCATTCGAAATAGTCAAAAAGTAGGCTTACTAAATCTAGTCAAATCCCCCATAGGTGCATAAAGCAGTTTGCAAATCCACTTAGAGGCTCATGAATTGGCAAAGTCAAGTAGGAAAGCTAATAAGGGATGGAAAGAAAACTCATAAATTCTTTTATTAGAAGAAAAGTATGGAGGATTATGAGGGAAAAAAACAAGTCAACTACACCTAGTCTTACTTTCCCTTTTGCCATAAATCTCAATAAAGCAGGCAACTTAGCAGAAAAAGTAGATATGTGGTAGGGAGGATCTGGAATAAAGAAAATGTGCTAAATATAGATTCCAAGAGGTTTCCAAATGCTCCATGACTCAATTTTATAAATTTTGACTTCTAGGACATGTGGAAGACAACTTGCATAGAGTGGAATATTGGAAACTAGGAAAATAAGACAAAAATGGATTAATTAATGTCTAAGGTAGATAAATATGGGTTGATTATTCTAACAAATACTTTGTTAATTCATACTGATTTTCTCCAAATGTTGAAAGAATACAAAGAAGAAAATCTAGTTTAGTTTTTCCGAGATTCCTCAGTTGAACAAAAAGAAACTTTCCTCAAAACCTTCTCAAAATATGATATTCACTTGTTAAACCACCCTTTTCCTATTGATCACAACCTATTTAATGAGGAAACCCAGTCCTTGATAAACTTGGAAAGTTATCTTTTTGGGTTGGATACAAACAAATACATCATAGAACCCTTATTAAGTCTAGTGTTCACCCTTAGTACTGGTTAAGTATGGTCTAAGAAATTGAGTCACTCCATGAAATCATTATGTATTAAATTTGATGAGCTTTTATTCGAGAACATTTGTTCTCAGTTAATAAAATTCCACAAGACAAGAACTTCCAGGTTTCAATCTTTTCTGCTGAGGATGTTTTTAACCTTCAATGAAGATAATTTACAACTCCCAGATATGGTTATAACAGATGAAATGAGTAGGTATTATTGTAAATTTATGAATTTTATCATGGCACCAGTATACAATGTTTTCCTTCAAGAGAGACTACCCAGATTATTACCAAATATGAAAGAATTATTACAGTTATCAACTGAAAGAAGAGTAGGGGATTGGCTCCTTTCTAAACAAAATAATATATTAGGGTATATGGGTTTACCCATCAACCCTATGTCCTTCCAACATTTTTGATAGTGACAGTGTTTGCATTAGAATTGATTAGACAGAAGTTAATAGTTGAAGATGAACATTTCTTGAGATACAAGAATCCTTCAGAAATTAAATTTCCATGAACACTCAGTCCTCTTGCCATTAAAAGTAAGTGAGCGCTTTCAATGATAAAAAGCATGCTCAGAGAAATAGAATTTTCAGTGGAAGTTGCAGTTGAATTGAGGATGAATTTGAAGAAGATTCCTACTTATATGATACATTTACACAAAGAAAAGGTGATATAATTTATACTAATTTGTTAAAAGAAACATTGCAGGTGTCAAAACTACAATTAAGTAAGAAAAGAGTTGAAGATTTACTCAGAAAGGAGAAGGTGGATAATAAATACCACCAGATGCAGAATAAGAAGATTCAAGTGGAATTATTGGTGGTTGATAAGGGGGCTGCCGCAAAAACATTGTTAAAGGAAAAGGAAAACGCAATTCAATTGTTAAAAAAGAAGCCGCATATCCCATATACTTAGCTTATACAAACTTCTGAGCTGACAAAATTTGAAAAAGAAAAAAAAGCATTGAATACTGAATTGATTGATTGTAAAGCAAGGTTGCTAAATTTGGAGGAAAAAGAAAAAGAATCGGAGAAAGATGTAGGACTTTGGGCTAAGAAAGAAAATGATTTTGAAACAAAACAAGAAGAACTTGAAAAGGGACTAAAAAAAAAGAATGAGAAGAAAGTGCAAGTTATTTCACCTTCTGTACAATTTAGTGTAGACTCCCTTTCCCAAGATATGTCTCAGGTAAGTCTTATAGATTTAGAATAATAAATTGGTGGAAAAGAATAAGACTTATGTCTCAGGAAAAGAATAATAAATTGGAAAATAGGTGATAGGACAGGAAGCCTTACAGGGAGATAAGCATATCATATGGGATGTACTGATAGCAGAAGAAGCTAAGATCATCCATACCTGGATTTTATTCTAGATAGGGAGATTGTTACATAAGCACCTAGACAAAATTCCCTAATGGTAAAGCAGGTTTTAAACAAAAAACCCATAGACACAGCTAATAACACAATCATGTTTTTGAACAGTTTTACAGAAGAGAAAGTAAGGAAAGCGAATCTCTAAGATAGGGTCTTGGTTATCACATGGGAAATAAAAATGGTGAATAATTATCATAATTTTGAAATAGTTCAATCGAAAATTGATGTTATGCATCATCAAATTAAGGGATTCATTGAATTGTTAAAACCTTTGTTCAAAAGAGGACTTCCTTTATTTTGGGAAGAGAAAGGAGGAATGTGGTCTCAAAAGGATTATAATAACAAATTACTCAGTTGTATATTAGATCACAGGAAATTTGATGATATGGAGAAGAAATATTTTTTCTGGAAAAGCAGTGATTGATAAATTGACAGGATATTTCGATTTGTTGTTTGAATTCAAGGCTACGTGTCCAAAATTGTCATATTTCTCTTATTCAAAAAACGTGGAGCTCAGAGTATTGGCTAAGGAGATGATCAATCTAGATCTTCCAGCCATAGATCAATGGAATATAATTGAAAATGGTGGGAAAGGTAAATAGACGATGCACCAATGAAGATAAGGGGATCAAAGAGATAGTTGTAGAAGGATCAAGCGAGCCTGAATCTTGAGGATGCATTACTATTCTAAATCCAGGATGTGCATTACCCCCATATTTTTTGTTTTATGTAAATTGTGGAAAATGTTCCACGTTAGAGTTTTTTGGAAGTTTGTTTCTTAGTTTGTAACCAAGTTCGGCCCTTTTTCAAGGTTGGTCTCGAGGTTCTAATACATTATAAGTATACCCTCAACAGAGGAAGAAAGTGTTGACACCCGTGAGACTTTTGTGTTATGTAATTTTGAGATCTGTCCTTGATAAAAGTTGATGAGCCAAATTCTGGCCTTTGAATGTAGAAATTCATGTATATTTCTTAGTTACAGTATATGATTCCTCTTCTTTATGTGCATGCCCTTCTTGTTAATCTTTCGATTATGTTTTCCTTCATATATGAGATAAGTGTGTGATAGTTTTTAGAATTCATACTTGGTTATTCTCTGTCTATCCTTTCGTATATTATGAGAATTTCAATCTACAGTAACATCTAGGAGCCTTAGAGAAACTCACAAATCGAATTTCATGCAAAACCAACAAAAAATCATTAAAAGAGAGCAATTTTACACATGCAATGTGAACTAAAACAGGTTATTATTTGACTGTATAACATGTAAATATGTCAGTAATAGGATTATATTACATCTGAATTGGCCTCAATCCCCCCCTAAGTGGGCCAAACCTGCTCCAAATCAGTCCAAATGGACACGAATTGTTTTATGGAGGTGGATGACGTGACTAGGATCAATCATGACTCCTTGGCATGCGTGGGTGTGCAAAATAAGGTGAGTGAGAGGCTCTAGGTGGCATTAAATGCTCAGTCCAAAAATGGACAAAATCCACCCCTAATGCTCTTATTCAACCACAATGTCCACATTCAATGAAGGGGAGAGCACTGGAAATGATGAGGGTTCACATTTGTAGGTTTTAATGAGATGGAGCACTCATGTGGGTGTGAATTCACCAATTTAACTAGTTATTTTCCCAACTAAGCAGCCTAAGTCCAAATCCATAGTGCATTGATGCACAAATGTAATAAAATTAACTAGGGACTTAGAATAAGGTACTAAGGGGTTGGATTAATTTTATAACACCCTCCCTTAACCAAAAACATAGTACATCACATAAATCATGTGGGAGGCCTTGGAAACAAAGGCTCAATTCACCTCAATACATAATAGAAATTTTAATTATCCATATGAACTAAGGGAAAGAAGGAAAAACACATGGGAGAAAACCTTCCCTAAAGAATGGAAATGGGGATGAAACCTGCAACAAATAGAATCAATCACCATCCATCACTCACTCCAATCAAATATCTCAAGTGAGTGAAGGTCTTCTCTATGAAAGTCTTGGTGAAAATGTCAGTAGTTTGCTTGGTGGATGGGCAATATGACAAGGAATTCACCCTGTGATGCATTAAACCCCGGATGTAGTGCATATGGATATCAATATGTTTTGTTCTTTACCTATGAACTATATCAGTATATATCTTTCTATAACTTTGATTTTCCACCCAGATGTTTGTAGAAGAATCAATGTGACACCAAATTCCCGAAGAATTCCCAGCAACCAAACACACTATGTAGTTGCATTGATTGTTTCCCTCTACTCGGCCTTCTCTGAACAAAGAAAAATGGTATGGTTTTTCTTAATTTACCATAAAATAATACTTTCATCAATCATGAAAACAAAACCTAAATTTTATTTTTTGTCAGTGGGATCTCCAGCCCAATCCAAATCAGAAAATCTAGCTAGTTGAAGTGAAGCACTAGCTAAATAGTGCACCCCAAAATTATTTGTTCCCTGGACATAATGGGGGATTATTTTGGATTCCTTCCAATACATCTCATCTGTCTGGTGCATATTTGATGCTACAACACTTACAACATAGTATAAATTAGGTCTTCTATGTGTAAGATTGAGCAAGCTACCAACTAGCTATCTATAGAGTGTACAATCTACCAATGGAGAATTTCCAAATTCACCTAGTTTAATGCCAGAAAGGGAAGGGAACTTGGATGACTTACAATAAGTCATGTTAAAATTATTTAGAAGGTCTAAATCATACTTTTGTTGAATCACCATGATTCCCCTCTCAGATTAATCAATTTCCAAACCCAAAAATTGCGTTAGCAATCCTAGATCTACCATGGAAAATTCACTATGTAGAAATGACTTAATTGAACCAACTGGACTATTGCAGCTCCCTGTAATTAAGAGGTCATAAACATAGAGAAAAATAACCTGAAAAATTACATCATTTTTCTGCAAATATACATTTGGATCATATTTTCATCTAATGAAACCAATATAGAGGAAGAAAGCATCCATTTTTGCATACCAAGCCTTGGGGGCTTGACTGAGTCCATATAATGATTTCTTCAACCTACAAACAAGTGAAGGATCCTATTGGAAACCTTCAGGTTTATGCATGTATATCTCCTCCTATAGCTAACCATGTAATAATGCACTCTTGACATCCATATGGTGCACTTGCCAACCCTTACTAGCTGCAATTGCTATAACTAGTCTTATGGAATCCATCTTTGCAACCGGTGCAAAGGTATTGGTGTAGTCAACACCATGGAATTGAGAGTATCCCTTAGAAATTAATATTTCTTTGTATTCCACATCTGAACAATCAGCATCAACTTTGGTTCGAAGTATCCACTTGCATTGGACAAGCTTCCTCTTGGGAGGAAGGGGAACCAATTCCCATGTTTCATTCTCTTGGAGAGAATGGAATTCTTCTTCCATTGTTGTTTTCCATATTGGGTAATGAACATCTTGCTGATATTACTGTGGATCAGATCCAATCAGCATATAAGTTTTCTCATCAAGAGAACTTTCACTTGCAAAGGAAACATTGTGAGATTGAGATCTAGTCTTCCTATGCTCTTAGGGATTTCCAGCCCATTCCCTTGCAGTTTGTATGATTTTTTCAGCCCACTTGGGCCTTGATGGTGACCCATATACAGAAATGTCATCTACAGCCATATTATTATCAGAAATATCAGAAAATACGGAGCATGAATCATCACTTACATCATCAAGTTGTTGAGGAGAAGAGCCCATGCTCGTGATCCAAAAATCCTGAAATTTGAGATATTTGGTTTATGCACAAACCATGCCTCGTAGGGAGTCTTTCCTTTGACTGATTTGTGGAATTATATTTTCTGTATATGTGCAGAACAATTAATGGCCTTAGACCATATATTTGGATTTATATCCCTTGCTTCAAGCATGCATGTGGCCATCTCCTTGAGAGATCTATTTTTCCTCTCTGCCACACCATTTTGTTGTGATGTGTAGGGAGTTGTATGTTGCAATTGGATGCCACATAACACTCAAAAAGGTGATGCAAATTTTTTTTCACAAACTCTTTCCCATTATTATTCCTAAGGATATTTATCTTATTCTGACTTTGATTTTCTACTAATGCCTTCCAAATCTTCAATTGACCAAAAACTTCACATTTTAATTTAAGGAGGTACAGCCAGCGAGAATCTCGAGTAGTCATCAATAAATGTGAGTACTTACCTTGATCCACCATAGGATGGAGTGGGAAGAGGAACTATCATATATGAATGTAGTAACCCAAGTGGTTTTGTAGCTCTTCTTTCCATCCCCTTCTCATAGTTGCACGTTGGATGCTTCCCAACTACACACCCAATGCAAGATCCATTTGATGATTTGATTGGAGGAAGTCCTTCCACCATCTCATCTCTATGCAGTGCTTGGAGGTATTTGTTGTTCATGTGTCCAAAAATATCATTCCATATCTTAGAATTATCATTGGCATGTGATAGGAGTGCTTGGTCATTGGAACTAGGGAGGAAATTCGAAAACTTGTACATCCTCTCATGGTGGTCTGCATACCCAACTACTAGAACTTGGTTTGATGAGATTTCTACAGTCTCTACCAAGTTTGGAGTGAATGTCACTCTCTTTTATTCTCCTATATGGGTCATTTGACAGTCTAACAACAAATTTTCTACCAACTATGGTACATACAACACATCACTGAAGTAACAATTCTCTAAATCAATCCCACCGATTCCCTTGCTCTGGATTTGAGAGTCATCTCACATTCCAAATGTTGGGCCAGAATTCGAATGCATGGAGGAGAACAGATATCTGGTGGAAACTATGTGTCTAGAATCCCTTGAATCAATGATGAAGGATGAGGAATTATAGGTACCTGCTCCGAAGGGATGACATTTCTCCTTGTTGTCTGAACTAGAGGTGCCATATTTCTTCCTTGTGTGATCTGGTCAATGGTTTTATTCATGCATTAGCTCTAGGTACCATCCATTGCAGAAATAGGTGCATTTGGTTTTATCTTTTCATTTCTTTTCCTTCTCCTTGGGAGGATTCAAACCCCCATCAGTGGATTTGTGTTTTTCTGATTTCCTCTTCTCTGGATGCTTTGAATTATTTGCCTTTTTCTTTCCCTTGGATGCATTCAAAACACCCATGGCCAAATATTGATCCTTAGCCTTGATTGTGCCCATTTGTACTAGCTTGTCTTTCTCCTAGGTGATGGATTCCATGAGGCTAGTTAGTCTTGGCATTTACCAATTTTGAAGTGTCAACTTGCAAGAATGAAAGGTGCTGACAAAGAATGAAAATTATGGCCCCAACTTTGAAAGGATAGATAGTATGAATAGACCCTCTTTATTTTCAATCACACATTGCTTTAGCTAAAGCACTAGAGACTTGAAATTGGTGAATAACTCATGGATAATGTCAAAGTGCACTGGGATCGGGCTTATGAGCTCGTTCTCAAGCTCGTGTCCTCTTGGTTCATCAGTTCTTCCAAAGAGTGATTCTAGTTTTACCCAGACTTTATTTGCAATTGTTAGTCTATCTATTTTGAATGAAATCTCTCTTGAGATACTCAGGCATAAAAATCCATATGCATCATCTAGTCTATTGAAGTACTTGGCTTTCTCTATAACAAAGTTTGGCTCCACCTCTGTGCCCATGGTAAATCTATAGAGACCCTTGGATCTCAATTGAATAAACATATATTCCTTCCAATCAAAGAAATTGAACGGTGTAAGAAATATGTGTGTTTCTTCCATTTCTTCCTGCGCTAATGGTGAAGAATTTTCGAAAGTCCTGCAAAAAACACTCAATTTTATCTAGAATTTCTCTAAAAAATGTAGCTCAAATGATCAAGATTGATTTTCAACTCACTAAAATCCACTCGTCTTTGATACCATGTGATAATTTATATCTACATCAATATCTAAGATCCATATAGAAACTCACAAATCGAATTTCATGCAAAACCAACAAAAAACCATTAAAAGAGAACAATTTTACACATGCAATGTGAACTAACACAGGTTATTATTTGATTTTATAACATGTAAATATGTTAGTAACATGTTTATATTACATATTAAGTGGTTCGTGAGGCTTGGGAATCCTAAAATAGCTGCACATGTGAAATTTTCCAATTGGCCTCAATCTCCCCTAGGTGGGTCAAACTCGCTCCAAATAAGCCCAAATGGCCATGAATTGTTGTGTGGAAGGGGATCAAGTGACTTTGAGCAATAATGAATCCTTGGAATGCATGGCTATGAAAAATAAGGTGAGTGAGAGGCTCTAGTTGGCATTAAATGCTCCAAAATAGTCCAAAATTGGACAAAATCCACCTCTAGAACTCCTAGTCAACCACAATGTCCACATTTAATGAATGGGAGCACCCAAAAAATGATGAGGGAAAACATGTGGAGGATTTACTAAGATGGAGTGCTCATGTGGGTGTGAATGCTCCAATTTAACTGGTTATTTTCCAAACTGAGCACCCAAAATCCAAAACCATAGTGTATTAATGCACAAATGCAATAAAGCGACTAGGGACTTAGACTAAGGTACTAAGGGGTTGGATTACTGTTCTAAAATATATTCACATATTTTTTCTATCAAAGTTAATGCATAATTCATCTAGCTGGTGCTATGTGTCAATGGACTATCATCTTTTCTTCCTTGTCACCAGACCAAAAACATATCGACCGTAACCGAAGTATTATCTTTATTTTGTATATATTTCCTAGGAAAAATGCTATGTGTTTCTTGATAATTGTGTATCCATATCCCAATGTACCCTTACCCTGCTTCAACCACAACAATATATGAATTTCATTTCATGTCTATATCTGGCCTTGTTATATATATGTGAGTGATCCCTCTCTAGAAACAAAGAAGCGAGCTCCCTTTCTTAAAGTGGTTCTACTGTTACCTTGGGGTTCACCTTCCACAACCTTGGGTGTGATTCTAAGTGATAACAAATTGGCATCGTTGCCGATAACATGAAAGTGCAAATCATCCCTAGGATAAACAACAAATATTCTAAGAAGAAATGGTTTCTGTGGGAAAACAAAGACTCCTGCAGTTGAATAAGGTTATATATTTTCCCTAGCGACTCCACATTGGTTCTGAGAGAATTGTTGAAGGAATCCTAGCTTCTAGGTGGCCACATACATGAGGTAATTGTGACACCAAAATATTACAAGGTGTGTATAACCCCAATAAATTGCTTAGAAATAAAGGAAAAGACCCACTAGATATTCCTCAATTTGGAAATTTGTCTACTCTAGAATTTCATATAATTCAAGATCCTATTTGGGAAACTAATTTTGAAAGGTCTCTATTAAAATCTAAATCCGAATTTGACTTCAAGAAAAAAGAATTAAATCCTAGTAGGTTATAGTCATATCTGGTTGACTCTCTTTGGAAGAACCTTCAAAACTCTAGGAAAACTGATGTCAGAAACCCTACTTCTCAGAACTTTCAGCCTTATATCCCACATCCTTCCAAGCACATACTGTAGTTTTAAATCCACCTAGACCAATGGTGGCCAATATTTCCCCTTTGGCTTTACCTGCTGCATTACATGACCTCCCTATGAATTATTCCCAAAGAATTACCTTGTATGACGGGGAGGGTAATTTCATAGCCAGAAAACATGTAGAGAGGTTTTATGACTTCATTGATCTAGAAGAGGTTTATTATTAATGTGTTAATATGAGATTGTTTGCACAAAGCTTGTCTGGGGAAGCCAAGAAATGGTTTAGAGAATTCCCTGCTAGATCCATTCCTACATTCCAAGTGTTCCATTCTGCATTCTTAGAAATGTGGGATGATAAGAAGAGTCCATTACAAGTACTGTCTCAATATAAAAATCTCAATAAAGGGGGTTTTGAATATGCCCCCAAATTTTCAAGCCATTTCATGAGAGTATATAACTCCATCCCTGTTGATATCAAACCTCTAGTAGGCGCTGCAAAACTCCACTATGTTGATTCTTTCAAAAGTGATTTTTCTTTATTATTGAGATAGAGGAAATAAGCTAGTCCTCCTAACATGTTTAAATATGCATTAGAAGTAGAAGCCAACATGATGGCCTATGGAAAGATGAAGCATAAAATAGAAACTGATAAAAGGAAAATCAAGAAAGAAATTGTACCTTCTACTTTTTCTATTACCTCTTCCAGTGATATAAAATTTGAGATGAAATTGAGGGAAATGGAGAAAATGATGGATAAATAGGCTGTAGATAACAGGCCATTGAACAAGAAACAAAATGAGCCTCAAATTAGGAATCCAAATTTCAGAAGAACCAATCCTCCTCAACCCCCACAAATCAGACAGAGGGATATAAGGAATCCTAGAAGTCCAAATGACCAGCAAATACAACCACCTTTACCTAAAAACTATGTTGATGGTGAAGGTGAGGCTGAACCTATTGAAGATCAAATCCATCATTTCAATGATTTGGATTCTGATATATACCTCACAGAAACAGAACATAACATGTATGCTTAGGATGATGATAATAAGGATTTTGAGGTAGAATCAGAATAGTACCGAATGGGGGTACCTACATGTTATGGATGATGTCTAAAGAAATATTCAATTGAGGAATAGAGATTTTACTGTCAATAAAGGAAGGCTCAATCAATATCATCCTTCTAGCAGTCAATGTAACACTGATAAGAAAAAAAGAAAAACAAAAAAAAAACAAATTGTATATAAAGACCCTGTAAATAAAGTAGAAAAGACAAAAGAAGTTAAACAACCAGAACTGATAAATGTGGAAAAATCTGTTTAAACTTTCAAACTGCAACCAAAACTCTCAAAGGTAGAAATATCCATCATTTTTAATGAGTTCTAAGAAATAGAGACTACAGAGACAAGATAACAGGTATTGTTAGAAATTAGGGAGAATTTCAACTTGATATCTTAGAAGTGAATGTTGATGCTTCTACTATTGTCTTTGGGTCTAAAATGGAAAACGGATATGAGGATGAAGTTCCCCCTTTCTACCTAAGTCTAAATGTACATGATATGGTTGTTTAAAATTCCATGTTAGATTCTGGCGCCTCCCATAATCTGATGCCAAAGATAGTGGTAGAAAGTTTGGGATTATAAGTTACTAGACCATATAAATATTTGTACTCTTTTGATTCTAGGAAGGTAAAATGTCTTGGATGGATTAAATATATGGTAGTAACTTTGATATAATTGCCCTCTAAAACTGTGGTAATGGATGTTGTCGTAGCATACATTCCTCCTAAATTTGGTGTGTTACTATCAAGGTCTTGGACCTCTAAATTAAAAGTAAGTCTACAAATGGACATGTACTATGCTACCATTCCTATGGCTGGAGGGAGTAAAAGGTTATATAGTGAGAAAAGATCCCCATATGTAGTTAGAAGCCAAAACAAACCAAATAATCATGTTATATATTCTATTGATACTGACTTGGGATCTTCCAATTTCTTTAATAATGTTTCTCCCTATGATCTTGAAATTCCTACACCTATTGAAGCTAAGGAGGAAGAAGAGTCTACAAAGAAACAAGAAGATTTAGAGAATAAAAATAAATAAGAAGGTCTCTGGACCATGTATTCTGATGGATCAGTGGCTAAGGTTGGTGCAGGTACATGTGTGTATATTATTTCTCCCATAAGGGATTTTAAAGGTCTATCTTATAAGATAACTTTTGAATGTACTAATAATGTGGCAAAGTATGAGGCTTTATTGTTAGGGCTGCATAATTTGAAAGATATGGGAGACTAAAGGGTACAAGTCATGGGAGACTCAGAGCTAGTAATAAATCATGTAAATAATATCTATCAAACCAGACGTCCCAGAATAAGGGATTATAAAAAACAAGTGTGGGATATGTTTGGTAATTATTTTACTGATCATACAATCAGAGTAGTTCCCAAATATGAAAACATATCTTTTCACTCCTTAGCTGTTGCTGCTGGTAAATTAAAAACCCCTACTGCTGGCCAAAGGAAGTATAAGGTTGACATTGTAAGTAAACCCTAGATACCAGATAATTCCAATTATTGGCAGGTATTTGAATATGATATGCAAATTAAGATATTTTTGGAGTTATCTGGTGAGTTTGTAAATACTCATGTAGATAATGAAAATGAAAATATTGAGAAATTTCAAGGGGCCAAAGACAGTGAAGAAGGAATTGCTAAAAACATGAAGTACAAAAACTCCCTGGAGGGGAGGATATAATGCAGTTGAAGGGTAATCACATCCCCAAAGGCTTGATCCATCTAGAGAATTTGTTCGAAAAAATGATGTCGCTAAAAATATGAAGATGTATCCTACTGATGAGTCTATCAAAGATAAAAATATAGGGACTGAAGAGAACCCAAATATCATAAAACTGTCAAAGAGATTGCCTATCAAAGAAAAATAAATTTATATCAATTTGATGAAAAGGTGCAATGGCGTCTTTGCATGAAGCTATGTATATCTTAAAGAATATGAAACCTCAATCATACAACATACTATCCCTATAAAACCTGGCGAGAAACCTTTCAGAGAAAAATTGAGAAGAGTTAATCCAATGTTGCTACATGTCATTGAGAAAGAAATTAGAAATTTGTTCAATGCCAGGATCATTGTAACTCTAAGATTTTCCAAGTGAGTTGCAAATATGGTACCTGTTATAAAGAAGAATAGTGAAATCTAGATTTTTATAGATTTAAGAAATATTAACAAAGTCTCTTTGAAATATAATTATCCTTAGCCCAAGATGGAACACATTTTGCAGAAAGTGGTGGGGTCTGAAAGGGTTTCTACCATGGATGGTTTTTTAGGATACAATCAGATAAAGGTGTTACCTGAGGATTAAGAGAAGATTGCCTTCAGTACACCATGGGGTACCTTTATGTATTCCAAGATTCCTTTTGGTATAATGAATACAGGGGCCACTTTCCACCGCGCCATGGAATTTTCCTTTGCAGAGGAAAAAAATAAATTTATAGTTGTCTATATGGACAATATCACTGTGTACTCTAGATTTGACAGGGAGCATATAGGGAATTTGGATAAAGTATTCTTGAAATGTAAGAAGTATAGAATATATTTAAACCCCAGGAAATCAAAATTTGCATTGGAGGAAGGAAAATTGTTGGGACACATCATTTCAAAAGATGGTATAAAGATTGATCCAGAGAGGATCAACAATCTTGAAGGTTGAAGAACCAAGGATAAAAAGGAAGTGCAATCCTTCATTGGATAGGTAAATTTTCTAAGAAGGTTCATTCCTAGTTTTGCTGAGATACTAATGAAGATCACTAAGATGATGAAAAAAACAATGAGATTAAATGAACAATGGATGCAAGGAGAAATTTCAAAGATATAAAACAGGCTATAACATAAGCCCCTGTTCTAGTAAGTCCATATTTTATAAAATATTTTTTAATATTTTTCTATGCTTCTGATCACACTGTTGCTGGAGTGATATTACATAAAAATGATCAAAATATTGAGTAGCCTATAGCCTTTTTTAGCAAAGTATTAAGAGATGGGGAGTTGAAATATGACATAATGGAGAAACAAGCGTATGATCTAGTCAAATATCTGAAATATGTTAGAGTCTATGGTCTTCATTCGCACATCATTGCTTATGTTCCTAGCAATGTAGTGAAGGGAATCCTCACACAGCCTGATACAGAGGGAAAATGAGAAAATGGATTGTTGTGTTACTAGATTATGCCATTGAGATCAAGCCCACCAAAATGATTAACGCTCAAGGACTGGAAAACATGATGACAAATTCCAACCGTAAATCTTTGCAGCTAAATTTGTTGACCAGTCATTTGAACTAGGTTGACACAGAGGTGCAGGTAATGCATGATTTCTCCATATCTCCATGGTATTCTGACATTGTGTATGTGATGCAAAGTTTACAAGCTCCTGCAAGGTTAAGCAAAACAAGGGAAGGTCACTAAAGCTAAAATATTACAAGTTTTGTATTCTAAATGAATATCTATATTGGAAAGATCCCAGTGGTGTTTTGTTAAATTGTCTTTTGGAGAATCAATCCCAGCATACTTAAGAGGAGTTTCATAAGGGGTAATGTGGGGGGTACCATACTTGGAAAGTAACAACAAACAAAATTTGGAGGGCTAGCTTTTACTAGCCTTCATTATTTTCTGATGTTTATAAAGAGATCACTAAGTACCACCCATGCCATATTTTTTATGGTAAGAAGAAAATTGTTTCATTTCCTCTAAATCCAATATCCGTAGAAGCACCTTTTTAGCAGTGGGGACTAGAATTCATTGGGGAGATAAATCCAAACTCTTCAGGACAACATAGATGGATTTTGATAGCCACAGATTGTTTTACAAAGTGGATTGAAGCAATACCTACCAGGAGGGATACGGATGCAATTATGGCTTTTCTGGAAGAAAGCATTTTTGCTAAGGTTGGGTGCCCCAGGAGGATTGTGACATACAATGTAGCAACTTTCAATTCTAAAAAATGATTAATTTTTTTCATAAGTATCATATCAGCCTCAACCATTCTACTACCTATTATCCACAGGGGAATGGGCTAGCAGAATCTTGAAATAAAATCCTGGTAAGGATTGTTAGGAAGTTGTTGGAAGATAATAAGAGAGACTGACATACAAAGCTGAAATATGCTTTGTGGGCTAATGGAATCAGCACGAAAAGGGCAATTGGAATCTCATCATTATAGCTAGTATATGGATATGAAGTAGTGTTTTCAGCATCCTTGGGATTTTCAGTCATGAGGTTTTTGCAAGAAAAGCAGAATGAACCAAATCATATGCAGATAAGAATCAATCAAATCATAGAATTGAATGAGTTAAGAGACAAATCCTATGATAAAGTACAGATAAATCAGGAAAAAATGAAGAATACTTTTGATAGGAAGATCAAATAAGAGAAATTCTTGGTTCTGAAGTGGGATCCCCCAGGGAAGATAAACATGGAAAATTTGGTCACATGTGAGTTGGTCCTTACATCATTGCAACATATAGGGGAGATAATGCTTTCATTCTGCAGCATCAGGATGGATCTCAGCTGAAAGGAGTTCCAGTAAATGGAATATTTCTCAAGTATTATTTGACCTGAAGGGAAAAGGTAAATTGTTGTATCATAATTGTATATATTTATTTATTTTCAAATAGTACAAATGGTGAGCCAAAGGATTTGAATCCTAAAGAGAAGGCCCTAATATATAGAGGGGTGTCCATGTTCCCTCTTCTTTGTTTTTTGTTTATAAATACAACAAAAATAAAAGGTTCTGAAGCCTGAAATATGGAGAGTCGCCCAATGGATCTGGCACCTGGTCTAAAGGGTTCTTTGCCACCTCATAGGGAGGATAGCATCCCTAGTTGGAGCCATTTGTTAGAACTGTTTTTGTGCTATGTAGTTGGAGAGGTACAAAATAGTGTAAGAAGAAATAAGGTCTGTTAATTTTGATAACATATGGCCCAGGAGGATATTGGTGTTTTTTGCAGGTATTTCAAAGGTCATCTATAAGTTGGGATTAAATAATAATCAGAGAATTCTAGTTTTTTAGCTTTGGAAATGTATGAGAATAAGAAAATTTGTTCCAAGATGTATAGTAACAGAGAATGAAGAATTGAAATGAATTTTTTTGAGAATTTCAGCATAAGCGGGAGCACATTAACTTGCAGATACAATTGTCCATTGGATAAGGAGGTTAAAGTAGATCTATGGTTATAAATTGTTTCATTGTTTCAAGATGCAGGGTGGAATAGAGTTGTTGAATCAGATAAATGGTGTAAATAGGTGCTCTTTTCAACGGTGGTGATTAATAGATATATCAAATCAATCGTGGAAGTCCATTCCGCTAATCTAAGTTGCACAATGAAAAGTACATTTTATATTTGTGGAATTGGTTAAACACCTGCATATTTCAAAAGCCGAGATCGAAGATGGTTTAGATCAACGAAAGAGGTGAACTCCACTTATCTAAAGTGCTCACGGAAAATTACTTTTCATGTGAAATGGTTTCAAGGGAGCGCGATTTTCAATGGTGGAGATCAAGTTTGGGATAAATATACGATGGAGAATGATTCCATTGATTGAACATGCATGTAGAAATTCACAATTAAAATTTTATAAATGTGATAGTCCCTTTACACTTGGATGGCGGGGATTAAAGGCTTTTTTTATCAAAGGCTGAGAATAATTCTACAAATTGAAGTTGTATGGAGGAAAGTATGAGTTGTGATTGTTGGAATTGAGTATGAGCCACATATTTCGATGATCCAGAGGAAAGTTAAGTATATTTCCATGGTTAAAAATGGTTCTTCTTATCCTAAGTGCAAGGAAGAAAATTCTTGGTGAGAATCCAGAAAATATAAAGTGTTGAAGGTGATCAAGGGTGTAGATGTAAGCTAAAGATGAATCTATAGTTATGAATCAATATGGGCATGGAAGTTATAAGGCAGATAGAGAAGCTAACAGAATTGGAAACCAAGGTTTAAGACAAATCCAAATGGACGATTCAAATTGGGGAGAATTTCGGATCAAGGGAGGAGATTTATTTCGGTACTCAAAGTTACATGAAAAAAAAAAAGAGTGAAATAAGAGGGAGTAAGATAGTCTAGTTAAGCAATAGCCAGAAATAAAGGGTTGATATTAAACAATACTATATCTACAGGTGAGTTTGAATTTCAATGATAAATATGCACATCCAATATGGAGAATAAAAATAATATAAGGACAAGCATGTGGATTCAAACAAGTTGTTTTTTTTAAGCATTGGAAAATCAGAACTCTGGCTATGAGGAAAGATCCACCGTAGACAAACTTTTGAACAATCTGCCAGCTGACTAGGTAGGTTCATTCCTCTGCTGAACTAGTATTTCATGGCTGAAATGGAAGATTTAGAGGATAAAGATTATGAAATATTCGACACTATATTGCTAAATGATAATGTAGAAACCACCAAAAATAAGTTTAAAATACTCAAATATCAGGGAATTGATACTCATGGAGTATTCAATTCATATTTCCTTATTTTTTCATCAAACAAAACCCAAATTGTCCAGAGCTCGTTGAGTGGCACTCCCATAATTATTCTCCTTCTGAGGGGGTGACAATGGATGCATCTAGGGATAAAATTCTATGTCCAGTAAACTCCCTTGTCATTTGAAATACTCTGTTAATTCCTGTTGATTTTTTCCAAATGTTGAAAGAATACATATAATAAAACCTAGTTCATTTTTTTCAAGAGTCCTCGGTCGAAAAAAAAGAAAATTTCGTCAAAACCTACTCAAAACTTGATAGTCAGTTGTTAAATCACCCTTTTCCTATTCATCACAACCTATTTAATGAGGAGACCCAGTCTCTGATAACCTTGGAAATTCATTTTTGGGGGTCGGATACGAACAAATACATCATGGAACCATTATTAAGTCTAGTGTTCACCCTTAGTACTGGTAAGGTAGGGCCTAGGAAATTGAGTTAGTTCATGCAATCATCATGTCTTAAATTTGATTAGTTTTTAGCCGAGAACATCTGTTCTCAGTTAATAAACTTCCACAGGACAAGAACTTTAAGGTTTCAATATTTTCTACTAAGGATGATTTTCACATTCAATGAAGATAATTTACAACTCCTAAAGATGGTTATAACAAATGAAATGAGTAGGGATTACTGTAAATTTATGAATTTTCTCATGGCACTAGTATACAAATTTTTCTTTCAAGAGAGAATACCCAGAGTATTATCAGAGATAAAATAATTATTACAATTATCACCTGAAAGAAGAGTAGGGGATTGGTTCCATTATGAACATAATATTTTGATTAGGGTATATGGGTTCACCCATCAACCTTATGTCCTTCCATCACTTTTGACAGTGATAGTGTTTGCATTGGATTTGATTAGAAAAAGGTTAATATTTGAAGATGGACATTTACTGAGCTATAAGAAGCCTTCAAAAATTAAATTCCCATGGACAGTTGGTCGTCTTATCATTAAAATTAAATCAACCCTTTCAATGATCGAAAGCATGCTCAGTGAAATGGGATTTTCAGTGGAAGCTGCAGTTAATTATGACCCTCACCATATCATCTCAAATAGGAGACAAACAAATAAAAATAAACCATTTGAGCATTCTGAGGTGACAGGACTGTCTGAAGCAGCAAATTTGATTGATTATCCCAAGGATATTAATAATGGTGATAATATGCAAGAAGATTCACTTTCATCTACACCAGGGAGCTCCACTCCTCAGCAACATATTTATAGTATTGTTGCCGTAGCTACTCATATCACTCCATTGGCTAGTTTTCTGAGAAAGTGAATAAGAGAGGAGTCTCATAAGCCATGGATATAGATGAGAAATATATTTCTCAAACACCCAATAAGCAAAATATTGAAAAGACATGAAAACAACTTGTACATGCCATAAAAGCTAAAGCAAAGAAGAAACAAACGAATATCAAAGGCCCATCCTTTGAAGTCCAAGTATATACCTTTGATAAAATTCCTAAAAGAGCCACAAATAAGTACAAGGCCAAGACTGAATTGCTAGACAAATATAAATATGTGGGTGAGAAAAAGTATAACGAAAAATTGAAGCTGTATGATGAAGTGAGAAAGTTGTCTAGTCAAGATGTATCCCTGGTGACTATTAGGGATCGGGATAAATACACATTGAATTTGGTTGTAACTAAAGGAAATAAAGTGGTTGAATTGAGGATGATTTTGAAGAAGATTCCTACTATTTATATGGTACATTTACACAGAGAAACGGGTGATATCAATTATACTAATTTGTTACAAGAAACATTGCAGGTGTCAAAAATACAATCAAGTAAGAAAAGAGTTGAATATTTACTCATAAAGGAGAAGGTGGAGAATAAATCCCACCAGACGTAGATTAAAAAGCTTCAAGTGGAATTATTGGTGGCTGATAGTCAAACTGATAAGGGAGCCACCACACAGAAGTTATTAAAGGAAAAGGAAAATTCAATTCAATTGTTAAAAAAGAAGTTGAGTATTCCATCTACTCAGCTTATACAAATTTTTGAGCTAACATAATTTGAAAAAGAAAAAGAAGCTTTGAATACTGAATTGATTGATTGTAAAGAAAGGTTATTGAAGTTGGAGGAAAAAGAAAAAAAATGGGAGAAAGATGTAGGAATTTGGGTTGAGAAAGAAAAGGATTTTGAAACAAAAAAAATAGAACTAGAAAAGGGACTAAAATAAAAGAATAAGGAAAAGCAAGTACAATTTGTTTCACCTTCTGTACAATCTGGTGTAGACTCCATTTCCCAGGATATGTCTCAAGTAAGTGTTAGAGACATTTACCACCATACACACTCTTTTTGGTCAAATTGGCCTAGTTAAACCACTATCCTAAGTATAATTGGCATTAATTGACATCATCCAGTCACACCCATGCCTACCTTCAGTCAAGGAGGCTAACTTAGCCTTCTCCTACATTCAGGGAGGCTAATTGGAGCACTCCGGGGGTGATTTGAATGATATTAATGCACCTAATTACTGACTGGTGGTTACAATCAGTTAAACAAGTCAGTTAAGGTGCCTCCTCTCATTAAATATATTATTTAATGATTATTTAATGAACTGGAGTCAACAAGGGCGCCTCCACCAACTTCTGATGTGCGGTTAAATTTCAGTTAACCTCATCGAGGTTCTTTGGAGTCAGTGTAGCACTACCTCTTGATAGTTGGTGAGCTGTGACATGTGTTTGATCTCTTTCAGTTGAGACTCAGTCATTTATTGCACTCCAAATTCAGTTAGGGTTAGTTGAGTCAATTAGGGTTTTGGTCAGTGGTTAACTGAGTGTGAACCATGGCTTACAATCAGTTAAGCTAGACTCACTCATTCAATTTGAATGACCTCCTAAGGAATTCAAATTGTCTCTTCATTCATGTTTGTAGCATGTCATTGTAATGGTAATCATTCATTCTTTATGTGAATACAGAGTGGCCACTATTCCTATAGACCAATTACACCATTTCATGAGTTATTTGTTGATTAATTCTTGATGAGATTGATTCTTTGTTCCTATATCAATAGACAAGATTAATATGGTATCAGAGCTTATGGCAAGATGAAGCTCTATCTCTTAAAAACAAGCTTTTTGACAGATTTCTGCATGAAATTTGAGCATTAGCTCAAAAATCCAGCACTAGACCAGAAGCCAAGGCTTACCACTTAATACCCCAAGTAAAGAACTTGTTGATCAAGCTTGCTTGATTGACTATGCTGGGTGTGATGAAATCCTAGAATGTGCAGGCTATCCAACCTTACATTGCCCTTTCTATTTTGATTTTCAGGTTTCTACAGGTGAAGCATTCACTCCAGCACATCCAAATGACCTCCTCAGTAGATCTCTTGACTCCATACAATTTCCACTCATGGAAAAGTGATATGGAGATTCAGCTGTGCTCCAGAGGACTGTTTAGAGTCACCATGGACACTGAAGTTGAGCCTAGATCTACCATAGAAAATTCAATATTCTTGAACAAGAAGGATGAAGCCTTTGGTTTCTTGTGCCTCTCTATTTCCTGAGACCTTCTCTTCCATATTACGGATTTGAAGAATCCGAAAGAAAAATGGGACAAATTGGAGACTCTATACAGAAAGCATGATGACTTGAGGGTTTACCAGCTCAAAAATGAACTCATGTCTCTCCAACCCTCCAACTTCGAGACTATAAATGATTTCTTCACAAAGTTCAAGCATATTGTTTTACTCTTGAAGCAATGAAAAGTGGATAAGGAGGAGGATCAGGTCATCCTCGCCATACTCTCCAAACTTGGGGATGATTATTCAGCTTTTGTTTCTACATTTCATGTGGGGAATCTCGCAACCCCTGGATGGAAGATGCCTACACTCAATTCCTTCATTGAGTCCCTAACAAGTGAACATTACAAGCTTGTCCAGATGGGTATCATCCGATCTTCCCATGATCAAGCCCTTCATGTCTCGGGGCCCAAAGATCTGAATGGTAAAGGAAAGCAGCAAAAGAATCAAAAAACTAAATTTGAAGCTACTAAACCTAGATTTGAAAATCAGCAGCATGATGAGTCTTTCGGCTCAAGGAAGAACAAAGGAAAAGGGCACAATGGCAAGGAAAAGGTTAAGTGTTCTTATTCCGGGAAGGGATTCCACCCTGAACATGCCTGCATGAAGAAGAAGCTTGATGAAGCAACCTCTGTTCTTGAGAGGAATCACATCAATCTTCCAAAAATATTTCGGAGGAGAGTTCAGCATGATTGGGAACCACAGCATGAAAAAGGTCATGCCCTCATGGCAAGCACTTCAAATTCCAAAGCACTCTTGATTGATTCAAGAGCTTCAAACCACATGATGGCTGAAAAAGACTCCTTTTCATCCTTGGAGACTGGCAAATCCATCCCCATCCACATGCGAAATGACTCCACCATTATTTCATAAGGACAAGGTACAGTTGATCTTGAAAATGGTTTCTTTTCAAATGTATTATATGTACCGTCTCTGGCATCAAATCTCCTTAGTGTCTATCATATGACACATACTAGAGTGCCTGAGAAAGTTTCTTTCAGCCCAAATGATGTTGAGATAACATAAATTGCATCCGGGAAACTCATTGCTAAAGGCCTTGCAAACCATCATGCAAAAGCCTATGAGTTCTCTCACTTTGTTGCGGATGCAAAGCCCACCACTCTGCTAATTCATGGGAATGAGGTTAGTAGGCTGTGGCATGAGAGGTTTGGCCATCTTAATTTCAAATATTTGCAGCAATTACAGAAAAAATCCATGGTTGAATGCCTCCCAGTCATCAAGGAAACCATGGAAATTTGCAAGGGTTGTGTGATTGGAAAACACCCTGAGCACGAGTTCGATCGGGGGAAGGCAAACCGAGCTACTTGCATATTGGGGATGATACATTCTGATATCATTGGTCTGATGCCTGTCACATCCATGAATGGATCAAGGTATCTCCTTACTTTTATTGATGATTTTTCAAGGTATACATGGGTTTTCTTTCTCAAAAAGAAATCAGAAGTATGTGAAAATTTTTCTGAATTGAAGGTCTTGATCGAAAATGCCTCTGGGCTTAAGATCAAGATATTGATATCTGATAATGGAGGGGAGTATGTCAGTAATGATTTTCTATGCATATTCTCCCAAATTGGTATTCAGTTCCAACATTCAATTCCCTAAACTCCACAACAGAACGGAGTAGCAGAAAGGAAGAATCGGTCTTGTTATCCAACTTTTTGTACCATAAGTTGGGTTACCTGAGGAGCCACCAGTTGACAGACTTGTTCAAAGTCTGATTCCAGTGTATCAGTTGATCCGTCT
>LPNX010009600.1:243767-273031 GCA_001517045.1 Pseudotsuga menziesii | reverse complement strand
AGTTGAGATTAAGTCATTTATTACACTCCAACTTCAGTTAGGGATTGGTGAGTCAATTAAGGTTTTTTGTCAAGTGGTTAACTGAGTGGTATTGCATGGCAAAGAGTCACTTAAGCTAGACTCATGCATGGGAATTCGAATTGTCCCTTAGTTATTCGAATTCTTCATTGAGTTAAGCTATGGCTCATGCATGGGAATTGTAATCCTTTATTGTTTATATAATATACAGAGAGGAAACCTATTTGGTTCCTGAAAATTTCCAATTCATGAGTAATTGTTAATAATTATTTGATGAGATTGAATCTTAGTTCCTAGATCATGTGCAAGAATTAATAAGAATGACCCTGCGTAAGCATCATATGAGCCTATGTAATTCCCACCTAATCAGTAATAGAACCAGTATCAGCCTCAATATGTGCCACAGTATCCATATGTGCAATAGAATCACTATCAACTGCAATATCAATAGAATCAGTATCCCCCACAGCAACCACACCTTGAAGGAAGGGGTGGTGGGAACTTCAAAGGAAGAGAAGGTGGAGGAGTATTTGGTAGAGTAAGAGGTTAGGTTACATGCTACGACTGTGGAAAACTAGGTCATTATGCCAGAGAGTGATTGGATCCTGCAAAGAGGTGCTCATATTGCAAGGGACAATACCATAATGTGGAGCAATGTACGCAATTGATTGCGAAGCGGTAGGCCAAGACCATCGCAGGTCCTACTCCTGCGCAGAATCCAAATCCAAATCCAAATTCTAACTTAAATGTCCAGATGATTGCTGCTAAACCAAGAGAGCCGAGCATTGCAGTTGTAACACAGGGAAGTGTTGCGATCGGAGATGATCTGGAAACACCACAAGAACAACTTCAGCCACAAGTACGACTGGTGACGCAGAAGAAGTTGTCATTCGACATCCAAAAATAGAAGCAAGTATTCATAGATGTGTGACCAAATTTTATGGATCCAGAATACTCGTTGACGTCAAAATAAGTCAGGGAGATTCTTGAATGATTCCAACACATATTCCAAAAGAAGGTCCCACAAAAGGTTAGTAAACTCAAGTCCTTTCTGTCGAAGAACTACAAGAACTAATAGAAGAGACGCCAGTAGAGACACAACCTGAAAAGAAAGTTAATCAGGTCAGAAAGAAATTCAAAATTGGTCATGAGTTAAGAATGACTGCATAGATAGGAGATTATGACATGGACTATATCATTTTATACCTAGGGTTTGATTCAATATATTGACACGACAAACTTGGGAAAGTATGGGGAATCTGTTCCTGGATTGGTCTCCTATCCAGCTGCGACTTGCTAATTAGGAAAAGGTATTCCCAATTGGTAGACTGAGTCAAGTCCCCATTGACATAGAATGGTTGTGCACATTTGCAGACTTTGAAGTCATTAACATTGTTGATGACACAAATCCATATCCCGCATTGTTGGGCATAGATTGGGACATCGATAATCAGACCATCATCAACTTCAAGAAAAGGATACTCTCATTCGAGGATAGTGAAATGAGAGTAGTGTCTCCCATTGATCCATTGGAAGGACAAAGATATGTTGATCATATCTATAATGATGGACATGGAGACTATCTCGACTAGATCTACAATGTTACTGACATGCATGAAGATTACATCAATCCAACTGCATATGGGAACCTAAGCTGGAAGAGTGCTAGTTCTTGCACATCTGAATTAGAGGAAGATTTAGAGAACTAGAAAAACCAATTACATGAGGTCTCTATGAGGAGATGCACGAGGATTACTAGGTCAGTGCGACGGGTGGATAGTGAGGAAAGAGAGATACCCACCTATGAGGGATTACCTAACCTTGTGGCATTTCTCACTGATTTTGAAGGTCTCATCATAGAATCACAGTTCTTGTCTATGTTGGATCATGTACTCAAGGCTATGCCTGCTAGATGGTGGGGTACACACAAGGAGTTCATAATAGAATTGACGCAATGTAGAAGGTTGATGGAAGTCCAGTTCGGTGATGAAGTTGTCACTGTAATTCATAGGTACATAGGATTTTTGATCCCTACAGATCACATAAATTAGTGTCGCACTATATTTGCAGTATACCCATGATAGGAATGAATCCATCATTTCATTCACACATTAGAAATGACACCTAGAACTAGGTATGTGTATATGTAGTTGTGACAAGGTACTCAAGACTAGGAGGAGATAGTCAAACAATTTGTGCACACATTTGATTTTGCTAATGAGCAACCTACAGTTCATACTACACTTCAAATACTCAAATTCCAGATGTTTGCTCAAGTCCCTGTCATAGAGGCAAATTCCCACCAGAGCAATGTGACCATCCAGTTGTGGATGTCCTATTACAACCTAACTAGAGATCCAAACAATGACCCGACTAACAAAAACATACCTGAGACAGAGGGTACACATGCAATAGAGGGAAGTGACATTTCCAATGACCAGTTCCTAAAACTTCTAAAAATCAAGAAAGTAAAAATTGGGTCACCAGAGAACTCGAAGTTCGCCAATATAGGAGATTATTGGGATGAAGAGACTGTCGCAAGGATCACAAAATTGCTGCATGAATATTAGGATCTGTTCCCTACCAATTTTTCAGAGATGAAGGGGATAGTAGGAGATTTAGGGGAGATGAAAATACCCCTGCGACCAGATGCTAAACCCAGTAGACAACAACCATATAGAATGAACCCCATATATAAGGAAAAGGTAAAGACAGAATTGCATTGCATGCTCGACACAAGAATCATTGAACCTGTTGAAGAATCAGAGTGGATCATCCCTATAGTGATCCAAGATAAGAAGACAATAAGTGAAGTCAAGATCTATGTCGACTTGAGGAAGTTGAACGATGCATGCTTGCATGACCCATTCCCAACACCATTCACAGATGAATTACTTGAAAATGTAGGTGGACAAGAGATGTATTCATTCACTAATGGCTTCTCTAGCTATGATCAAGTCAGAATCACACATGAGGATCGACACAAAATGACCTTTGTCACAGAATGGGGATGCTATCAGTATACGGTAATGCCCTTTGGAATCAAGAATGCACCTGCAATTGTTTCTAGAATAGTAGTTTATGCTTTTAAATATTTTATACATAAATTTATTGAAGTCTACTTTGATGATTCAACTGTGTTTTCTCTAGTAAGAGACCATATCAAGAGTCTGCACATGATGCCGGACCATTGCCTCCAGTATCAGATTGTGCTTAATTCTAAGAAATGCATTTTATGTGCACCATTTGGTATACTATTGGGTCACATTGTATGTCGCGATGGGATTTTGGTAGACCCAGCAAAGATTGTGATTATTCTCAACCTACCCCCACCTATATCAGTCATGCAACTCAAATTAGTGCTAGGACATATAGGCTACTAATGGAAGTTCATCAGAGGATATGCAGCGATCACTGCACCTATAGAGAAATTGTTGAAGAAAGACACAAAGTTCCAAGAAATATTGGATAAATTAAAGACTGCAATGGCAACTGCGCCAATACTGGTATTCCTGGACTGGAAAAAGGAGTTCCATGTGCATGTTGATGCATCATCTATCATGCTTGGAATAGTCCTGACATAACTAGGAGAGGGTGTGTTGGACCACCCTATTTCTTTCGCAAGCAGGAAACTGTCAACAGCAGAAAATAACTACATGACGACAGAAAGAGAAGGCCTTATTATGGTCTATGCGCTTTAGAAATTTTGACATTGTTTATTGGGTGGACATTTCCAGATGTACATCGATCATTCAATGCTGAAATACCTATTTAACAGCCAGCGTTGCAAGGGAAGATCTATAAATGGATTCTCCTCTTCCAGGAGTTCAATTTTGAGGTCATTGTTAAACTTGGTTGACTGAATGTTGGACTATACCACCTATCAAGGATAGAAAGCGGTGAAGAACCAGAAAGCCTCGAAGATAACTTACCTGACGCACAATGTTTTACGGTTACCATGATGGACAACTAGGATCTGGAGTTTAATGCTATCATACACTTCTTGAGTATAGGTTATGCACCTCCAAGATCCTTCACTAACCAAAAGAAACAATTGGTTGTCAGAGCTACTGACTTCACATTGATTGCTAGACACCTCTATAAGTTTGGCATGGATGAATACTACGTCGCTTTGTATTTGAACATCAACGATCTTGGGTTATGAGTGAAGCACATACTATTTTTGTAGGAGGACACTACATGGGAAAAGTAACTGTGTAAAAAATCCTTCAAGAAGGATTATGGTGGCCAAACATACACATGGATACTAATAGTTTCTATCGGCGTTGCGATATCTTCCAGAGAACAAGAAAACCCTTGCGTTACGATGAAATGCCACTGGTACCGCAGATATCCCTCCAGGAATTTGATAAATGGGTCATTGATTTCGTTGGACCTATCATCCCACCAGGAAAGAGGACTAGCATGCACTATATTATCACCGCAATGAACAATTTAACCAAATGGGCTGAAGGCACACCTGTTAAAGATTGCACCACTACGACTACGGTGAAGTTTTTGTTTGAAAACATAGTGACTAGATTTGGTTGTCCAAATATTCTCCTAAGTGATCAAGGTATGCATTTTATTAACAAATTGATTGTTGAGCTTACTACAGAATTCCAAATCCAGCATAAGAAGACAACAACCTATCATCCTCAAGCGAATGGAATGGTCGAATATTTCAACAAGATTTTGGAGAATGCATTGACCAAGGTATGCAACGTGCGTCGATATAATTAGGATCAAAAAGTTCCAACTGTGCTATGGCCATATCACACAACTTGCAAGCAACTGACAGGTCATATCCCATTCAGGTTGGTATATGGATAAGAAGTTGTTGTACCAATGGAGTACATTGTGCTAATCCTATAGATTGCTGCACTAACAGAGATGACTGATGGAGGTCTCATCGAGTAAAGGCTATCGTAGATCATTCAGATGGAAGAGGAATGATTTGTCATAGGATATCATCATACTATGGAGAAGCAAAGACAGAAAGCATGGCATCATTGTCATATCTGGGTTAAGCCATTTAAAGTCAGAGGACTTGTATTATTGTATGACAACAAGTTTTTCAAACACCCGGGTAAACTAAAGACACATTGGCTTGGGCCATATGTGATTACACACATCACTGATATGGGCACAGTAAAGTTACAAAAACTTGATGGAACATACATTGCAGGAATGGTGAATGGCAGTTGCCTGGATCCATACTACAATGGTTGTGAAATGCCTGGCTAGGTCCGTGTCGCGTGGATAAAAAAAAAGGAAGCCTTTATGTCACATGTTGGTGACATATGCATGCAGAAACACTAGAAAAAGCAGAACGTGCCAGAAAAGGTGAAAAGCGTATGGAAAGGTGGCAATGATAGGATGTCCACAATCAGGTGTTTAAGAGAGGATATTCGACAAATATTGAGGCAGATACGAGAGCTAAGAGCCATAAATTTGACACAGTACAAGAAGAATGATGGCATGATTTTTGGTCCTATCAGCCATCCTCGGAATAACTTCCATAACTGCGCTGAAAGGTACAACCCGACGCTCGAGTAAGTAGAGTTAATATAGGAATGTGTCTGCTGAGAATCCCATGTCATCTATTAGAAATTGACCACCGACTTCCTGACGACTGAAGGATGTAGAGGTGCGTATAAATACTAGGCTTCTCCATCAAGCAATATTTTACACACACACACAGAACCGAGAGAACTAGATCCAAGCAATCAAAGAGCCAAAATTCTGTCACTCCATTAGCCAACACCTATGGTCATTGAGATCCCCAGTGACAGCGAGCTATCAGATGCAGCCATTATCCTGGGTTGTCCAATTGTCGAAGAAGAAGTAGAATCACCAGAGGTACAACAACTAGAGTAGCAGCCAAAAATTGAATGGATGGCACAAACCAGGAAACCATCTATCCCTCTAACCGTACCTAGACCTCCACTTGATCCTTGACCTGTCACTGTCCCTATTAATATTCTAACCCCTAGTTCACACCCTTTGTCGAACTGAGTTTCGAGACCACCTACTGCAGTTGTGTAGCCGATCAGAGATTTGAGACAGGTCAGTGAGAAAGAAGCAGGAGGGTTGTTTGGACTACAAATGAAGCAAACAACCAGAAAGAGGAAGGCTATGGCCATTATGGATGCTAGTGGAAAAGAACCCATGGAAGAATTCCCACTAGAGGAAGACACCATGGAAGAAGAATCCCCACCATGCCGACACCCAGATGCTAAGGAGGATGATGAAAATTTCTGTACTATGTCCCACCAAGAATAGTTGATGCGGAGGAAGTGGTGCTACCAAAGAAGGCCAATAAAACTTTGGTCGCACCACATATCCCTGAGAACATCCCCCTACCCAAGAGCATCATGTTGAAGCTTTTCAAGTTGACCTTTAGGGACTTTGACACATGACAGCTGCCAGGGTTGAAAAGAGAGGACTGCATGATCCTTGATCAGACCGACCCAACTAGAGCTCAGGTACTTAGACCAATGCAATGGGATGAAGGAGTTGGTCATGCTGGATTGATGAACCTGCTATTTATGTTGCATTTCAGCCATAGTACACACATCAACACATACATGAAACAACTTCTATTATGTTTCCACCAAGGATGTTTATGGCTTGATCGACCATACCTGGTTGATGTTGACCTTATTGCAACAATAACAGGTTTGCCTAAGGGGTGACCTTGTGCCATATTTTTCCCATAAAAACACCACCATGATGAAGCATAAGTATAAGCTTTAGCATGTAGACTTGGGTTTCCTAATTGTCCCCATTGAAGATTCCAGCATGTGGTTTGCCGCGTGACTCCTCTCTTGTAAGTTGTTACACAATATGAGGCCCAACCAATGTACTGCGGCAACAATCGAGCTCACAGAATTGTGTGCACTGGGTAGGATTTTCAATTGGTTATGATTTTTGTTGAATGAGCTGATAGATGACACCATGCAGACCCAAGAAGATCCCACCTACAAATTTCATTACTCATGGTTGCTCATATTGATCTCCTTGACCTTATGGGCCAACCCGCCAAACTATATACAGATGGATGTCCCACTGTCAGGCCTTGGTGCAAGGTACCATACCTTATGGGACCAAAGGAAGCATATGGATCGACAAAAGGATAAAAAATTGAATTATTTTTGTACACAGAGGAAATGCACGATGTTGTCCGTTGATCTCACCAAATCCATGTTGTGACGGTGCATAGGTATGTGGCCGTTATCAATTTGCAGGTTGGTGCCCATAATATGATCTTGGAGCCCAAGAACAACCCAGCGAAGCAAGCACGCAATGCAGGGTTCATGATCACTAACACTGATGTCAATGACATTGTTAAGGAGTGGCCTAAGGAATGGCGTGACCCACTGGAAGAGCCGCTACCTGAGCACCTGAATGAAGAAGACCCACCAGTGGACCATGGTGATGGCCATGATAATGGCCAAGGAAACGAGGTAGGCGATGATCAAGGAAATCAATCACAAGAAGAAGAAGAAACAACTACTGATGCTGGTAGGAATGGCTCAGATCATCCTGACTCCGAGTGGATGCATCATCAGGAAAACATCCAAACACAAGTGCAAACCCAACAACAAAGAACAAATCACCCGTGCAAGAAGACGAAAGTAGAAAAAACGTCTAGCACGAACACATTGACTGAAGATGATGTGCATGAGCTTGAAAATAATGTCGCTAAAGTCGCATAAGACATCCTTGCCACTATGAACACACAGCAAGTAAGCATTGCTGACCAAGTTTAAAACCACTTGAATAAGTTGATAGAAGCCATTAATTAGGTCAAAACCACTATGGAGGCTGATACATATAGTGTTGATCCCAACGTTCCATTAGCCACACTAGAGTTAGTTCCTTTGATCAAAGTAAAGATTCTAAGGTGCACAATGGAGATAGAAATAGAGACAACTACAGTTGATGATCATAACAGTCTACAGATTAACTTCTCCAAGATGTCCTTGAGTGAATTCTATGAAGTTAAGCAAGAAGTCGTGTATGAAATATGGCTAAGGGAAAATGTTTTTGCTTATCAAGAACTTGAAGGGGGAAACACCCTCCTTACAGAGAAGGAAAAAAAACTTGTGGCACGCGAGCAAATTCGCATCGCATTAGCTAAGACTATCGAGAGCGCAATTACAGATTTCCCCCCTGACACAGGATAGGAAGATGAGGATTCAATAGCTAAGTTTTCCCGGCCCGCACAGATCATGGTCGAACTAAAGAAGCAGGTTGAGGAACTGCAGGCTAGGAAGGTACCAAGCACACCTCCAGAGGTCCTTGAGGAGCGAAGAAGAGTAGCATATGAGGCTGCTGAGAGGATTATAGAAGGATAAATACTCTGCACAAAGGCAGCTGAAGCTATCGCAACAATATAGGGAGTGCTGCTATAAAATGAAACTGCAAAAAACATAAGGGAAATCACATGACAGGAAGATGATAAAATCAGCGTTGAAAAGGCATAAATGAAGAAACTGACGCTTCAGGAAAAGGTTACTAAGAGCATGGAGATCAAGTGAATACAGTAGGAATTCTAACCTCTTCAAGATCAAGAAAGGACTAGGGAATCCAAGGTCGAGACACACCAATCAGAAGCATCCCGTCTCACATTCCTTCTTCATCTTGTGCAGCAGAAACTTTAGCAATTTGCATAGTCATTAGAGGAAGGACCGTCGAAACATATCAGTTTCGACAATGTAGAGCAATTGGCCACACAGGAAGAGGAAGTAGCAGGGGAATTTGCTAAGGTGCAACATATGGTAAAGGAGTAATAGGACAAAGTTGGTCCCACCGCATAACCCGGGCCTACGCCAGAGGCATAGATTTTGCAAGGAAAGTAAAAAAAATTCTACAGACCATTTTGGCGAATGAGTGCCTTTTTTATTAGTGGTTCAAGATGAGCCACATGTGAGGGTTGGGGTCCTGTTGGACCAGAAGAACTACATAAGGAAGAAGCGAATGTGCAAGCAAAAGGATGGAAAGTGGGCACGCGATAGGAAAAAAGCAGAATAAGAAGGAATCGATGCAGATAAGATAAAAACATGCACACAACGGAGAAAGAGGTGGAAGGAAAGCTACGAGGAGGATGCTATAATAAGGAAGGAAGATCCCAAGTTTGTGGAAGAGGCAGGTAGAGAAGTTAAGGGTGGAATATGGAATTCAAGGAAGACTACAGAAGGGCGAGCCAGCAGGAGGAGGAAGGATAGTTTTGTAGCTATTTATGACTAGTACAGACGAGCTGAAAGACATTTCTGTGGCTAGTTAAGGTTTTGGTTAATGTATTACAGGGATTTTGCAGCTAGGTATGGGCCGGCATTGATGTAAACCAAATATATTTTGGGTTGTTGAGTCTGTAATAACTGAGTTGTACTCAGTAGACCCTGCGTGGTATTATAAATATTATATATATGAGGAACACGACATGTATAAGGGTTGGCTTGAGTCATTCATTCATTAGATGTGTGTTTTTCAAGAGTTATGTAGTTCTTAGTTAGATTTAGAGAAAGATTTAGAGGAAGAAGACTCAAAGGAGATTCTAGTAGAAGTAGAAGGTTATTGAGTCGTGGATCCTGCAGCTGTGTGTGCGAACCGCCAGTAGAATAGAAGAGTTGAGCCAAGATGTGTGCAGATCAATAGGAGTAGATAGAAGAATAAAACAGAGAGCATGAGAGAAAGAAGATTGAGTCATATAGACATATCTAAAGAACATTCTGCATATCACAGGTTGCAAGGTGTTATAAACCATTCTCATGCTAGATGAAGAGAACCTTGGTGGTTTTTCCCAGATGGGTTTCCACATTTTTTACTGTGTTCTGTGGATGAATTTTTTTAACGATGAATATTGATGTGAATGGTTTCTTACTATGCATTATAACAGTTACTGTTAAATGAATATCACAATAGGAACAATCTATGGATGCATGAAGGATTAAAGCATTGTTAGAATGTTATGTATGGATTTATGATTCAGTTGTTGAGTTAACGCATGAGTTGCATGATGTCTATTTAGTATAAGGAATTAGATGTATCGTGTTGTTGTGACAGTTGTAGATTCACAATGGTAAAGATGTTTCATGTGCCAGTTGTGAATTATCATTGTGTTGTCATCGCGCAGTAGCAGACACCATCCAGTCGCCTTTGTCGAGAACCTTGGCCATGTTCCAAGGGACTAGAATCCCTCGCCAACTACAGAAACATGGTTCTGGAAGTTACCCATAAAGATATCTCGGGTGAGACTGCACCTGCTTCACATGCATTGCTGACATACCTTGCTCTATCAGGATGATGTCTTTTGGCGTCTTGTTGGTATTATGTTGTTGTTGAACCATAGGTCTAGACAAGAAGAGAAAAGAGAAACACACCTAGAAGTCAATACTTTCTAAACTAGGTCATGGAGTGCTTTGGAATCATATTGGAAACTATTTTAGCAAGTCTTTTTTTATTCATGGTTCCTAAAAGTGCAGTTCTGCTTTTTCTGAAAGCTTCCTTGCTTTACAGTAGTTTTAAGGCATAAAGGAAAAGCTAGTCTAGGAGAAATTGCCTTGTTTTTTCCCCACATCATCCTCCTTCCTTTTCTCCAAAAAAAAGCATGAATGAGTTCTCTTTCCATCACTTATTATCTTTCCCACTTTATTTATCCAATTCGTTATCATCTTCATAGTTTTGGAAAGTCTTTCTTGCACCTATGGGGGATTTGACTAGTTTTAGTAAGCCTGCGTTCTGACCAATTCGAATAGAAACCTAGTGCTTTTGAATCTCTCATGTAATTATATATTTGAGTAGCCTATTAATTTTCATGGTTGGATAATGTACACTTATTCAATGCAGGATTAAGTTATGCTCCAATTTCAGTCTCCTTTTGTGTGCATTTTTCATGTTTGATTAGCAATTTTGTGAGTGTAATTGATCTATCACTTGGGTTCAATTTGCATAGTACCATAATGTTGGTAGTTTACACCCCTCCTTATGTGTCCATGGGACAGCCTATTTATGAATCCTACAATTATGTCTATGTAGCACCCTAGTCCCAAGGCATACCAAATTATAATATTCCCGTGCATCCTTTTATGGGTCATGCAAGAGGGGGTTATTATCTGACTAGCCAAGGCCGTGGTATTTACTCTAATAAAACCTATATGAATCAATATTTTCATGGATCATGGAACCATATGGCACAACCTAGGCTCCTTTTCTTAGATACGTTTAACTTACTTGATCTTTCAAAGTTGACCAACGATCCCGTGTCTCACGATCTGATGTGGTAGGTAGTCCCTGACAAAATTCCTTCGGACATTTCAAATTTTGAAGGTAAGAGTGGTGAGGAATCTAGAGAGCATGTCACTACTTTCCACCTATGGTTCTCTTTGAATTATTTGAACCATAATTTTGTTCACTAATGATTGTTTCAACGCACCCTCATGTGCCCTGCTGTGAATGGTATATAGAGTTTCCTAGGGGTACATATCAGACGTTTAACGACCTAGACATGACCTTTTGAACCAATTTCAACTACCAGTATGTTACGATGCTGGTACTGAGATATTTTTGACATTTCAGAAAGATAAATCCATGCATATTTCTAACCATATTCAAGAGTGGTGTAGACAAAAGAGGTTGATTAAGGCCAACATTCCACCTGAGTTTTTGTTGGAATGGTTCCTCAAATCATTATTTCCCTATATCGCAAAGGATGTTTTGATGTACTGAGCTATGAATGAGGAGTAGGCTATATTTTTAGCTCAATAGTAAGATTTTATTTATTCTCAGTTGAGGATCCTTTATGATATTATCCCTAATGCACCATGGTCAAACTTTGAACCTAAGTTCAAACCTAGGCCACATGTTGATGGTATTGTAGGCTCCGCAAGTACTAAGGTCATATACCAGGTTACAAATCAAATGTGAAATTTATCTATTAATCATCCTACGACCAGACAAGATACGACTTCATCTAAACCCACCCAATCAGAATATTTTCTTTCGGTACATTCATCGAACCATAAGGGTAACCAAAAACCCGGACAAAATAGAAAGAATGCAAGAAACAATAGAAGGGGTGGGAATAGGAAGGAGAAATATAATGACAAAAATAATGGAAACCATGCTGGAGGGGACAATAATCCTAAACGAAAGGTGAAATTCCCTTGCAATATTTGTGGGGAAGATTATCTCACATACTTGTGCCCCCGTATTGATGAGCCCTTGAATTTCATTGCACAAAGCCCAACTGTGTTGACTAATACTTTACCTCATAACCAAAATATGGCTTCGAGGAGCATGGACATCAGAAACAATTCATGTGGGCATAAAAACCCATCGAATGCAGAAGGTGGACATGGTTGCATCAACATGATGTATTCCTCTAATGTTTTAACATGGAAGAAAGATTACGGTCCATTGCAAACCAACTTGGGTAAATAGTCGACACCTTCTGAGAAATATTTGCATATAGATAAGCCTGAATATATACCTCACATACCTAAGGGATTCTTAAAGTGCTCGGGCCACAACCCTAATGCTCAAGATGCCCAACGTTAGTCTATATTTGAAGACTTGGGTCAGACTCCCTATGCAATGTCAGCTCTTGAAGTCCTTTAGACTTGTCCTACGCGGAGGACATCTCTATTTTCTACTCTCGGGATGGTTGATTCTAATCCTTCCACTAAAGTTATATTTGATACCCACGAGGTCCAGCCTTGCTTATATTACCACATGGATTTCTCAGTCCATGTGGAGTGTATGAATAACACAATCAAATGTACAGTACTTGATGAGGGTGTTACAGCCTCTGTGACATCTCTCACTTGTTGGAAAGGTATTGTCTCACCCGCGTTGTCGAAATCCATGACCATGTTGAGCTCCATTGCATTGTCAGGATCCACCATCCCGGTTATTGACAATTCTCAACCAACAACTAAGAATGTTGGTGCTAGAATGTATCTGTTGTTGATGGGATCTTTTAATATTGCAACGCCAATATTAACAATTAATTCCACTCTCGGTAGTCATTCATCGTCCTTGATTTTGATCCCATTTCACACTTCGTATTTGAAGGATCCTTGTACTCTCCCTTCTTTGAGCACTTCAAATGAAGATTATAAACCTACCAAGATAGAAATGTCATTGCCTACAATGAAGGTTTCTTATCAAGTTGTTCTTGATACCATTGTAGATCTGGGTCCTTCCTCTTCACGGATGGAGGGGGAGGGAAAATGTGTCATCTCGCTCCCATGAGTACCTCGGTGGTTTTTTCCTTTAGATGAATAAATTCTCGAGGCCATGAATGGTTTGGAACCTCCTTTGGAGGAGTTACATCGCCACTCTTACTTCCTCCAGGAGCTCCAACAGATCGAACGTGATGACTTTAGATTGACCCTTAGAGAGAAATTTGGTTGTCCCATGGTCCCATTAGGTACTCATGGTGTATATACTGAAGGTAACATGGAGAAATTTCCACCTACAATCCCTATCAACATTTCTCATATTCCTTGAAAAATAAAAATAAAAATTACATTGGGGAAGATTGTTATCCCAATGAAATTAAGGTATACACTAAGCTTTTTAAAGAATTATGTGATGTTTTTGATTTGTTGTGTGATGATATGCCAAGAATAGACCCTCGGATTGTTGAGCACGAGATAAAAACTTATCCTAACACTAAACCTGTTCGACAACATTTATGCGTGATGAACCCCTGTAAAGCACCCCCCATTAAGGCTAAGATAGAAAAGCTACTCAAAGCTGGCTTCATCTATCTAATTCCCTTGACTGAATGGGTATCCAACCCCATTCTAGTTCATAAGAAGTAGGGAACTATCCAGGTGTGTACTGACTTTAGAGACCTAAACAAGGCATGTCCAAAAAATAATTTCCCCACACCATTCATAGATCATATTTTGGATGAGTGTGTCGGAACCGAAGTGTTCTTGTTCATGGATGGTTTTTTAGGGTATAACCAATTCCAAATAAATCTTGAGGACCAACATAAGACCGCCTTCATTTGTCCTTGGGGTACATTTTCATACCGGAAGATTCCTTTCAGTCTTCAAAACGTCGGGGATACATTTCAATGAGCGATGAAATTTTCTTTTGATGACCTTAAGAGGATTATCGAAGTCTATATGGACAATTTTACTGCTCACTCTCATTTGAGAGTGGATCATCCAGACCATTTGCACTTGGTTTTCAAAAGATGTTGTCGTTATCAATTCTAGTTGAATCCTTAGAAGTGCATCGTCTGTGTGAAAGTGGGTTGCTTATTGGGGTTTATCATTACTAAGGAAGGGATTAGGTTTGATCCTCTAATGGTTGAGGAAATAATTTGGTTGTCTCCCCCACGCACAATTCGACACCTTCAAAGTCTCCAAGGGATGGCTAACTTCCTATAGAGATTTGTTGTCAAATTTTCTAATTTGACCAGGCATTTTATGTAGCTTTTGATGAAGGACACTCCGTTCATATGGGATGAGCGAGCCCAAGATTCCTTCGACGCACTCAAGAGAGCCTTGGAATCATCCCCTATGCTTATTCCACCTAACTATAGCCTTCATTTCTTGTTATATGTGGTCACATATAAAGAGACGATTGGGATGGTTTTGGTTCAAGAGGATGATGAGCTTCAAGAGAACCTTGTCTGCTATCTTAGATAGGATATTATTGACGCTGAAATTTGATATAGTCACATCGAGAAGCTAGCTCTAGCAACCATTCATGTGGTTCAGTGGTTGAGACATTATATCCTACTTCGCCAAACTACAATTGTGGCTCACATCAATCCATTTCAGTTTGTTTTGAAAAGATGAATACTAGGGGGAAGTATAATAAATGGATTGTCATTTTGCAAGAATTCGATCTTGAATTTGTTTCAGCAAAATTGAAGAAATTGTTATTTCTTTGCTGAGCTCATGTAGGATCTCCCTAGTTTGGATGAATACGAGATTGACAAAGATTCCTTTGTGGATGAACATATATTTCTTTTTTACCATGGATCCTTGGTATAGTGAAATCATCATATATGTATAGACTTTGAAGGTTCCTTCTCACCTCTCACGGGATAAGCGTCGACGCTTACAAAATAACACAAAAAAACTACCTTATTATCAACAACACATTGTATTGCCTTGGGGTGTATTCTATTTTGTGTTGATGTGTAAATCATGATGATGCTGAGACTGTGCTGAATGATTACCATGGGGGGCATGTGGTGGCCATTTATATGGGATTTCTATAGCCCAAAAAATCTTAAGAGCAGGTTATTACTGGTCGTCGATATTGAAAGATTGTGTTAACGCGGTCAGGCGGTGCCACCCTTTCCAGGTGTTTGCATGGAACATATTCTCGCATCTGTCCCTATTGCACCCTATTATCACCATCGGTCCCTTCACTAAGTGGGGGGTAGACTTTATGGACTACAACCCAGCCTTAGATGGGGGGCACCATCACATCAGAGTGGTTGTATATTATTTCACGAAATGGGAAGAGGCTATGCCTACTATTAAATACGACGGTGAGACAGCTGCTTATTTTGTATTCAATCAATTCATTACTTAGTTTGGTATCCCGAGAGGGCTTGTCACTGACCATGGCAGGTACTTCCAAAATAGGATGATGGATGAATTATCTTCGAAACTGGGATACAAGCAAGATTAATCCTCTTCTTATTATCCTCAAGTGAATGGACAAGTTGAGGTCGTGAACAAATCCCTTAAATCCATTCTGCAAAGAACTATTGCACAAAGCAAGACCAATTGGCACATTATGCTTTACCCTGATTTGTGGTCTTACCGAGCCGCTATTGAGACTACCATTGGTTTCTCTCCAAATCAGTTAGTACATGGGGTGGAGTTGATTTTTTTGATTGAATGTGAAATTCCCTCTTTGAAACTAGCCATAGAGCTCTTACTAGAGACCTCTGAGTTAGAATAATGGGCCTAGTCCACTTAAAGCATCTTGATGAGAAGTGTCGAAATGACATAGTGGCTCTTGATATTAATCATTTTTGTGTGAAGGGTCACTACGATATGTCTATCTATCTACATATATTTAATGAAGGTGACTTGGTCCTCTTGTATGACCAAGCCAGTGAACCATTAGGGGAAGGTATGTTTAACCCCATGTGGCATGGGCCTTACGTAGTCAAAAATGTCTTAGAGAAGGGTTCCTATGAGTTGGAAGATTATGAGGGGACAACCTTAGCGAATCCTAGAAATGGGCTCTATCTTAAAAAATACTATACCTAATTCTCAGTCGAGGCTTATATTTTTGTATATTATTGTACAGTTGCATAGTTTACTTTTTTCTTATAGTGATTTGTTTTGTTGACATGCTTCGCCTTGGTGTGACAGATGTCGACGGAATCTTTGGTTTACCTAGGATACAGTGATGGTGCCAAAATCCATACCTATAATTCAGCTTCGACTACTTGGGTCATTTATATGTACGAGGGTCATGTAGTGTCTTCAGGAGGGGTATGTCCTCGGCCATCATCCAACAATATTTTTGAATATAGTGTCATGATTAAGCTACTACGCGATGCCATCTCTAATGGTATTCAATTTCTTGAAGTACATATTTGCTCATAGCTGGTTGTATCACAATTAAATGGTGTGTACCATATCAGGTATCCGACTTTATTGTGAATGTTCTTACGAGTAAGATTGTTAGAATGACAATTTGACTACATAACATATATTCATATTCCTAGACTTTACAATCATGTTGTCAATTCTTATGTAAATTACGTTTTAGGCTGGCATTTGTTACATCAATAATGAAGCATACACATTTCATTCACATTTAAACACACATGTAAATATATCAAGACGATCTCTATAAGTTTTGCATTTCCAAAATATAGTCCAAAACGGTGTCATAGTAGAAAATATCATGATACAAAATTTGGGCTTTAAGCCACCAAAACACTATAGAATTGGTACAAAATGTCTATCTAGGCCTCTATGCCTATGGACCAAGGTGATGGTCATGATAACAAACAACTTTGTTTTCCAACCGTCAAAATATCCTAACCCATGGACGAGGTATTCCTACTACATGTCTCTGCATAGCTTCTGGAAAGTCTTCAACTTACACCATGGGTACATTGTCTGTCATCCTGATGAAGTTGGTATGTATGCTTCGCAGCATACACTCTACATCTACACCTAGTATGTCATCCCCTCGTCCCCTTCGACAATGTCGGGGGTAACCATATGGTCATCTAGGACCCACATTTACATATAAATGATCAATGTCAGTACGTGATACCGCAAAAACATGTTTTTGATTCCATTATATCAAAAATACAAAAAAAACAAATATTTCAAAAATACATTAGGGATTGTTACCTATGTCACCGTATGCGGCACCCGGTGGTAATGGCATGTCTAGGTATCCATGGAAGTTGATCCCTACATAAGGATATTATTCCACGGCCATGGTGTGTCACTTCCACCAGTGGTAGAAGTCTTGTGGGAATGGAGTGGGTATCCTACCTCCTCCTAATTGCCGCATCATCTCTACCTAACGGGTTTGGATGGATCTCGTAGACTATGTGGATGAGCCTGAACTCTTAGGCTAAGGCCCAGTACCCTCTCGAAGAAGAAAGTGTTGAGTATGCTATAAAAAAAAAATTCTTTGTCCTTCCTAGCCTACAGTTTGTCAGTTTTTTCCTCATAGTGTTCAACAGCGATGTTCTCCAATCATATACTGTAGATCTCATACACTTTACTGCATAGATCATGATAGGCATGGAGGCCTGATGTAGTGATGAAAACCCTACTATCCTAGATAGTACCAGAAATATAACCTTAAGACTAAGGCTCTGGATGATCCAAATGGGTATAGGTAGCCACCTACCTATTCCACTAGCTTAAAACAGTTTCTCATGTTGACAAGTTTCTTGTAATTTTCTACGATTTTTCAGGTCCCAAACTTTTGGGGTCGTTTTGAGACCCTAAATGATGTTTTTTGGAGATTTGGGTGGCCAAATGGTTTCCTTTAGCATGGATTTATCCCCATTCAAAATTTGTAAATCTTGGATAGAAATTTCCAATGGGCTATTGAGCACCCCAAACAGATATCGTATGCAAAAGTTATGACCCCGAGACGTTGACTATTCAACTAACCACCTTGGGGCCACAACCTTTATGACAATTCATCTCCTATGGTTAGGTTTAGGGTTTTTTGACTCTCCAAGTATTTATAATAAAAGGCCCTTCGGCCTCCTATTTTATTCATCTTGTCATGAGTGAGCGTAGTTTCCACATCTCTTCTCAAGGATACAACTACCACCATTCTAGCTACTTTTGCTTTACAGTATGTTCAAATATGAGTTTACTGTATTACTATTTTTATTGCTATATATATCTATGCATGTGAATATATATACATATGTGCTCTTTCATTTTGTTCTCACATAAATCCAAATTATTGGTATCAGATCTTTCTTCTCTTGTGGTTCCTCAGTGCATGTCCCCGACGAGATCTAAATATCGAGACTTGGGTCTTGCACTAGTTGAGCTTGGGGAAAATACCTCTCATCATCCCTAGAAGCCTCACATGGTGGGAAAAGAAAAGAGAGATGATGGAGCATGAGATCCTATTAAACTGTTTCTCAAGGAATCCCTCTTGCAATAGAGGAATGAGATGATGGATAACTTCGCCCATATCCTTCTAAGAATGTCAATGATGACAGATGCACCTGGAAATGAGCAACCATTTCGGGGGTGCTACTCCCTTCAAGGTACAAGTTAAATTTGACATCCCCTTATTTGAAGGAAATATAGATGCAGAGGCTTTGGAAAAATGGTTAATTCTGTTAGAGGGTTACTTCTCTGTTAAAAAAAAATCTCATAGTGAAAGTATCACCTTCGTGCTCCTCAAGTCCCTCCCCCATGCCAAATATTAGTAGGACGGGTACCATGAGAGGAATTCAAAGGATGAATCTGAGTTTTTCAAAACAAAACTCACTTGGTCATATTTTTTTGATGCCATCAAAAATGAATTCTACCCTCTTGGAAATTATGATGACCAATACACCTGGTGGACGACATTGCACCAGGAAAGAAACCAAACAGTGTTGGAGTATACCAATATATTCCATACCCTATGCTCAAAGTTGGGTATTAGATACTATGAATGACACTTGGTTATAAAATACCATAGTGGCTTGCATAGGTACATTTTATTGGAGGTGGATTTCCTGGATATATCCTCACTAGGAACGGCTTACCGATACACCGTCAAAATCGAGCAAAATTTTCAGCAAACGAATTGCGGGATTTTGGGTCTGCAAATCAACAACAAAAGCCAGGAAAAGTATCCCTAATTATCAACCCAAAGGACAAGCAAGGATGGCCAAATTACTGAAAACCAATCCAAGCCGTAGACAAATAAGGGTAACGAGAAATCAGAGAAGGACATCAGAAAGTGGTGCAAGTTCCATAAAATCCCCTAGCACAACATTGATGAATGCCGCTCAAAGAAATCATTGTTGTCTGAGACAAAATCCCTGGTTCCAGAATCTAAATAAGACATTGATGAAAAGAAATAAAGGGGTAAGCATATCATTGACGTAGAACCTAGTTCCACCATAGCAACTGCAAAGATCCAACCGAAAGATTCATAGGAGCCAGAGGAAGTGCGGTGCCTCTTCCATTCGCAACTATGTGTGCAGGGGACTCTGCTACATTTCATTATGGACAATGGTAGTAAGAATAACCTCATCTCAGTTGATGTCATCAAAATATTGAAGCTTATGATGGTTCCACATCCCCAACCCTAAAATATTATTTGGTTAAGAAATGGATGATACATCTACATCAGTCAATAGTATCTCCTCTCCTACGGCATCAAGCCCTTCAAAGATGAGGTAATGTGTGATTTTTCCCCACTTGAAGTTTGTGATGTTCTTTAGGACAACCATATATGTGGAAATGCCATGTTGTGTATGATTCTAGACCTCATAGTGTCATTATTACTTTGGGAAAGAAACTCTATAGGATACCAGAAACACTTTCTACTACTGTAGTGTCTCTCATCACAACAAAGCAATGCATGAAGGTAATATCCCATACAAGGAAATTCATACTCTCCATGGTTTGTTATGAGGGGGAATGAAACATAACAACAACATCCACCACCTCCATAGAGAAACCCTCTATGCAGTAGAAATAGGTGGAAAATATCATGGAAGCATACCAAGACATATTCATCACACCTGTTGGGGTTCCAATACATTGTCAGGTCAAGCATTCCATTGATTTGATCCCTGGTGCGCCTTTACCTAATGGGACAATATGCATGCACTCATGTTGATGTATTTGTAACTTCGGAAGATATTCTGATATATATTATCATTGTATGTTGTTGTATCCCCATTGGGGATGTGTGTTACCCCTTTATAGGATGTCTAAATTGTGTATAGACCTTGAGGTACAACCTCCGTTGTAAGTTGGGGCAATAGTCCCTAGTGTAATATCATGTAATATGTAATTTTGGTCTCTCTAGGATAAGTGGGCCCCATGTGAGATGACATGTAGGCTCGAGTATTATATTTGGTTAGTGAATTGAAAGGGTATAAATAGGGAGGATCTCTCCCTCATTTATACATACCTCACACACTCTCTAAGATGCATGAGAGAGAGAGACAATTAGATGAGGAGAGAAAGATAGTTGTTGAACATTTATTATTACTGCTTTTGATCATCTTACTATTCTGAAGAAGTTTGAGGGGTTTTCTCCTTTATGGTTTCCCCGATGAAAATATTTGTTTCTTGTGTATCTTTATATCTTATTAATTTTGATATACTTGTTATTATTTCAGATAAATATCCTAAATAATCTAATCAGATCTTAAGAAAATATAACATGGTATCAGAGCCTCTCTGAAAGAAGGCACTATGCAGTTGTAGGAACTAGGGCTTCCTAGTTGCAGGTGTTCTCTCCACAGATCATCAAGAAAGGAGGGCTAGGATAAATTGCCTCACTAGGGTGCATATATTGTTGGTATCAATTTCTGAGTCAGAGACATTTCATTGTATAGCTGAAATATAGCTACAATGGAAGCTAATGGAAATTAGGGTTTCATGCCTGAAAACCCTAGAATACTGAATTTAGTAATCCTAGAAATTTTGCTATAAAGTGAGATTGGAAAAGGCTCAGAAGCCGAAATTTTTACAAGCCCAATATAAATTTGTGTTGTATAATGTGTAAATTTTTCATCCTCACATTCTCTATACTGGAGGATATATGGTTCCTCCAAATCAGGGTACCATCCTCCTCCATAATACAGTCATAAATAGGTGACCTAGGGATATTTGTTATATCTTTGGCTAGGAAGGTCCAAACGAAATTTTGCAAGATGTTGTAGGTAGGGAATAGGTTTTAGTTTCTGTGGTACAATATTTAGACCCAGAATGTGAAACAACAACATGTGGCAGTCCATACAAATTTTCTATGCTAAACATTCCCCAAAATAGTCACCTTGGGAAAATACAAATAATTCCCACTTGGAGATTCCATTTCTTCTCTAACCTATGGGTTTGGAAAGAAGACTTATCAGGATATCATAGTGATAATTTTTGTACCTTAAGGATACAAAACATTAGAGATACAATAGAATAAATATTAGTCATTTCTGCAAAAGAAATTGGAAAACTAGGGCTTCCTGTTCTGGTAGCTTCCCTCCACTGTTTTTAGAAAATGAGTACATTGGACATCTCAAATTGAAGGGGACCATATTTCTATCCAATGAGAAATTTGAAATGCCAAGTTTTGAAAATTAGGGTTTCTCTAACAAACCCTAGATCAGCCAGCTCCGGAACTAGGACTGACACCTCAAATCGGTAAAATCTAATTTTTTTCTATTTACATCTGAGGTTCTCATTTCAAAATGACTAATCACACCAGCTTGATGACAAACTTGATGAAGCTGACAACTTCTAATTATGGAAGTATAGGACCTCCGTGATCCTTGAATAAATTGACTTGGATTAGTATTTCAGTAAGGAAGTTCTAAGAGCCACGGGGAGATGAGGCTAAGGCTAAAGCCAAGAGAAACATTGCAGATTCTATTAAAGATCATCTCATCCCTCATGTTTCATCCTTGAAGACACCAAAAGGAAGTGTTTGATTCTATAATGAAGAAATCGAAGAAGAACAAGATATTGTTATAACCACCTTGAATGGCCTCCCAAGATCATGGGATTGACTCATTCGAGGAATGTGAGCAAGAAGGAAGTGATTACCTTCAACAAACTCTGGGAAGAGTGCACACAAGAAGAATCTTGACTCATAATAAGAGAAGAGAAGATGGGAGCAACTGAATATCAAGCTCTCACTATTCAAAAAATATCCCTCGAGTGATGAGGAATATGAAGGACTCAATTCTTGAAGAACCTCTTATCCGTCTTAGCATTTGGATAAGAAATTATGCTGTTATGAATGAAGAAGATGATGAAATTGAAGGCTCAAGAAGGAGTCTACCCATGAAACAAATAAAGATAAGTATGCAATTTTAATTTCATGATATTGTTTGGTTATGCATTTGTTTTTATTCAGTTGATGTGTTATGCATGTTTGAGTATTTGCATTTATACTACTAAATTTCACATCATGGGTAAGAAGTCAATGATGTTATACAACATTCCATTACTACTTATCTATATTGAAACCTCTTTGCTAGAATATTAGGAGTAGTGTTGGGCTTAGGGAAGACCCAGGTTCTATACTTTTGTCTTCGCACCAACAAAAGACCCACAGTGTTGCCCCTTTCGGCAACAACCTGTGAATAGGTTGTAGTCTCACCCGAAACAGCTATGGGGTGCCGCAAAATCAGGTTTCTGCAAGCAGAAGAGGGATATTACTGTACCTTTAGCTTCTAAAAAATAATAATCATAAAATATAGATCCTTGACATTCACTTATTTAGCTTCGTGGTTAGATAAACAAGTAGTTCCTTGCTTAACCCTTTACTGGGAATTCACAGTGAAGTTAGTATTTAGAAGTGATCTTACTTATCAGTTATATATTTATCAATGCATAAAAGAATAGAACAACAACACAAAAGAACCACAACACCAGATATAACGTGGTTCACCCCCATTTTAGGGGCTATGTCCACAGAACTGTGTTTTATTCAACTCTTTACAAAAACCACAATTCTGATCTGCACACTCAGCTGTAGATCCCTTCAATTCCTCAAAGCTGCGCACTAAGCTGTAGATCTTTGTGCACACTGCTGCAGATCTTCTTAATCACCCAAAACCCTCTATGCACACAGCTGCAGAGGTCATCCATGCACACAGCTGGGACTTAACCTTTGTTACCAAACAAGCCTTAGCTTCGCATCAATTCATCTTACATCAAAAGCCTAACCTAACTATTTTACAAAAGTGCTTATTTATACAAGTGCACTTATTACAAAACCATGGGATTAAACCATGGGCACCCCGATCCATAAACCCTGGACTTAAACCATGGGTTTATTACAAAAAGAAGGCTTTGACCCAATCCTGACACCCCTAAGACTATTTTGAGTCGCAACTCCGCTTACAAACTTCCACAAAAACCACGGAGTTACCAAAACTAAGGACCGTTAGGGTGCGCGCACCAACAGGCCCCTAAGACTCACCAATGTCCCGTTCCAGGACACTCTGCTGCTTTCCTGGTGGGAGAACTTTGTTGGCAAAGATAGTAAACAGCTTGCTACGGCTGCATCATTGTCCCTTCTGCTACTACTACCATGGCTGCGGCTTGCTTGATCCTTCATCCTTTCATCCTTAGTAGAATACGACCATCTCTGATGCTGCTGTCTGCCTCCATCATATGGTGGTCATGGGGGTCATTAGGCCTTCTATTAGCGACCCCATCCTTCGAACTGCCTCTCGTTCATGTCCTATTGAACATTTGACCATCCACAACTTGGGGTCCTTAACAGGCGGTGCCCCTGTGATTGCATGCCACTGTAATTTTGCATAAGACAAATAGCATGCCTCCATTCTGCTAGGCCAGGAGGATACATATCGGGATCCTCCTAAGTCTTTCCTGAGGGGTTGTGCCTTTCTTCATTCCACTTAGAGCAAAATTCTGCCTTAAATTTCTTTCTGGTTGATTGTATCTTCATTGGATACTTTGGTGTTGGAGATGCCTCCTCGCAAGGAGGATTGCTCATAAGGTTCTACAGACCTCTCTCCCTGAACTCTCGTAACAATTCCTGGAATTCACGATCATTCAACATGGTGCTAACTGTAAACTCAAAGAAGTGCACAATGCAGGAGTCGGAGGCCGATGTAGCTTCTTATATAATCCTACAACAAAATCTGTCATCATGGTGCATTAATGATGCCAAATCTGATGGAACGACGGTAAATTCGGTCCACACGGTGCTAGATTTTCCCAAGCTCTCATCATGACAGGCAGTTCACGTGCCGACGCCACCAAGTCGATTTTGTCATGTCTGTCACATTTTAGGCTTCGACACACCTTTCTTCTTCGACATAACCACTAACTTCAGCTTCACCTCAATGAGTATCCTCGACATAATATTCGCCTTCGACCCATCCTGACCCACATGACAACCAAACTTCGACCTTCAAACTTTGACAGTCTTCAACACTTCGTAGCTTTGAGAACAACTTCATTATAGTCTAGTACCCAATTCCAACTATTCTTGGTACTTAAACTGTCCTTCTTGCTGTTACTTCTGATTAAGGGGTCACGGCTTGTCCTTGTACTTCTTTAACCTACTTCCATTCACCATGGAAGGTAAAATTTCTCAATTCAATTTAGCTAACTGGACTGCGCCACCATCAGTAACTCTCTGCACTATGTATGGTCATTTCCAATGTGTCTTGAACTTCCCCAGGAATTTCATGAATTTACTGTCATATAAAAGCACAAGATCACCATTCTGGAACTGCTTCCTCTTAATGTGTCTATCATGCCATGCTTTTTCTCTAGCTTTCTGCACTTGCTGTTGGAACCCTGCAATGAATCTATCCTCTTCAAGTTCTAGTATCTTTGCTAGCCTTTCTTTCATCATATCTAGGTCATCCATCTCTGTGAAAGTAGATATTCTGAGGCTAGGAACAATGTACTCCATAGGCATGACTGCTTCTTGTCCATAAACCAACCTAAAAGGTGTATGGCATGTCAAATTCTTACAGGTGGCTCTATATGCCCATAGTACTACTGGAATTCTAAGATCCCAGTCATTTCTGTTAACATTACAAACCTTCATCAGAGCATGTTCAAGGATCTTGTTAAAGGCTTCGATAGTTCTGTTTGGTTGAGGATGATAGGCAATACTCTTCTGATGATATACTTGAAATTCTTCAGTCAATACTTCAATAGTCTTATTTAGGAAATGTGATCCTTGATCACTCATAAGAATTCTAGGACACCCAAATCTTGACAAGATGTTATCGAAGATGAACTTCACAGCTTTAGTAGTGCTACAGGTCTTGACCAACTGAGCTTCGTCCCAACGAGTAAGGTAGTTAGTTGCTGTAATAATGTATCTTGCTCCGGATTTCTTCGCAGGAGGATTGATAGGTCCAACAAAATAAATAGCCCACTTTTCAAAGGCTTGTAAAGTTACATGTGGAACTAGAGGCATCTTGTCCCTCCTGGATGGTTTACCTATCCTCTGACAGATGTCGCAGTTATGGCAATACTCTCTTGCATCCTTATGAATTGTGGACCACCACAACCCGGCTGTTAGAGTCTTTTGTGCTGTAGCTTTTCCTGCGTAATGACCTCCTGCTGCTCCAGAGTGTGCCTCAGCCAAAATTAATGGATTTTCATGCTCCAGGACACACCTGCACAGTATTTCATCTGGTCCCATCTTATATAGCTTTCCTGCTATTAAGGTAAAGTCGGCTGCTCTAACCACTAGCTGCTTCTTCTGCTGCATTGTCATTTCGATTGGTGCAAAACCTGTAGACAAGTACTGAACAATATCCTGGAAATAATCATCAACCATCTGGATGGAAAACAACTGGGCATCAGGAAGACCTTCATCCAAACTAATGGGCTCTTCTCCTGACTCGAGCCTCGACAAGTGGTCAAGACCTAGATTCAGTCTTCCAGGTTTGACTATGATCTTAAAGTCATATTCCTGAAACAGAATCAACCATCTGCATATCATTCCACCTAGCACAGGCTTGTTAACCAAATACTTCAAAGCAGAATGGTCAGTGAACATCTTAAAATGAGATACTAATAGATAGTGTCGAAACTTCTGCAATGCATAAACCATAGCTAGACCTTCTTGTTCTATCGTAGTATAATTTTTTTCTACTGTGGACAATTTTCTACTTGCAAAAGAAATAGGGTGATCAATATTACCTTCACCTGACTGAGCCAATACTATACCCAGAGAAATGGAGGATCCATCGACATGCACATGAAACTCCTTATTCCAGTCAGGGAGTACTACGATAGGGGCAGTTACCATCTTTTCCTTCAAAATATCCAAGCTTGCTTGACACTCAGGTGTCCATTAAAACTTAATATCTTTCTTCAACTGCTTTTCCATAGGGGCTCTAATCTGAGCATATCCTTGAATAAATTTCCTGTAATATCTCGTATGACCAAGCGTAGTGCGCAGTTGTTTAATAGACTTCAGAGGTGGCAGGCTCACAATAATGGCTATCTTCGTAGGATCCATCATCAATCCTTGCTTACATACAATATGTCCTAGCATAATTCCAAAAGGGGCACAAAAGATACACTTTTTCATGTTCAAGGAGATCTGATGCTGTCTACATTTGTCCAGCATAAGTCTTAAACTAGCTATATGATCTTTTAATAACCTGAAGATAGTCCAATCATCAAAATAAACTTCTAAGAATTTATGTATAAATTCCTTAAATGCAGAGATGACTACTCTAGAAAACATAGCAGGTGCATTCTTCAATCCAAAGGGCATAACTGTATACTGGAAGGATCCCATTTCTGTAGCGAAGGTTGTCTTATGTCGATCTTCTGGAGCAATTCTAATCTGATTGTAACCTAAAAATCCATCAGTAAAAGAGTACACTTCTTGACCTCCGACATTGTCTAAAACTTCATCTGTAAAGGGAGTGGGGAAAGGATCATGTGAACAGGCATCATTCAGCTTTCTCAGATCAACACAGATTCTGATTTCTCCCTTAGTCTTCTTTTCTTGCACCACCATAGGACTGACCCATTCAGATTCTTCAACAAGCTCAATGATTCCTGTAGCAAGCATCTTATCTAGCTCCATTCTGACTTTTTCTTTATACTTAGGGTTCAGCCTATAAGGACTCTATTTCATAGGCTTCACATCAGGTTTCAAATGGATCTTTATCACTCCTATATCACCAAGGATACCTTTCATCTCTAAGAACATCGTAAAAAATAGGTCCTGATACTCATGGAGAAGTTGGGTCACCTTGCTCACCATTACGTCATCCCAATAATCTCCATTTGTAGCATACTTAGGGTTTTCTTTTGAACCAATGTTTACAGTCCGCGTCTTCAGGGGATGAGTCACTTCAAGTGCTTCAACTGCTGGTCCATGTACTTCGCAGTGTCCTTCTAACTTAGGAATGTTAATGTTGCACGGATCGTCATCCTCGTCAATTGCGAGGTTATAACATTCTACTGCATTAGCTTCTTGTTACTTCCAATCCGGTTGGTATTCTGCTATTTCTTGATCATCAAATACTTTAGTATGGATCAACCTAACAGCTGCATCCAAAGCAGGACAAACCTCATTAATAGAAAATGTCAGCACAAAACTATCAACAAGACTATCCCAACTTACAGTACCGTGGCGAAGCTCGACCTCCGCATACCAGTTCTTTGCTATAGGTTCCAGGGTGTGCACAAACCTATGTACCCATTCTTCATGAGGTACATGCTTCCATACTTCGTAGCATTTCTACAAATGTCCCTGAGGACTCATCTTACCATTAAACCTGCTTCGCACCTCCTGAGGTTGGTCCCTGAATCTTAGGCAAAGGGACTTTTGGCATGCTTCCCAATTATGAATGTAATTTTTGTGACCATTCCACCATCTGGCTGCTGTGGCTCTGAATGCTGAATCTAGAGTCTCCATTTTCTGTGAGTCTGGTACCTGTGCTGAGAATTGCACAATAAACTCTTATGGGTATGTCGAACCATCAAAAACAGGTAAGGTTCTTGTCTGTGAACTAAGCCATCTGAGAGACTTGGTAATTCTTGCACATCGATGTCCGTGTAGCTCATACAATCTATTCTGCCAATTCTCTAGGCCGTCATCTGAATCCGTCATGCAGGAGCTATCACACTGCCAATCCATGATACCTTCCGTAGGAGGATCAACATAATCTTCTTCCTTCGCTATGATTTTGTAGATATGCTCCAAAACATCCTGGTCTTCATCTCTTACTGGCTCGATGTACCTCTCTCCTTAAGAAGGATCCAATGGGACTATGACTCTCAATCCTTTCCCTTCGAAAGTCATCCGCCTCTTCTTCAGGTTGATTACTGCATCATTATCTATTTCCCATTCAATGCCTAGCAGTGCAGGATAGGGGTTGCTGTCATCAATTATTTCAATTACCTCAAATTCTGCTAAGGTACTGACTCCATCAATATCTACTGATACGCTAGGGAGTCTTCCTAGGAGCACAATCTTCTACTGATTGGCTAATCTCAACTGTATAGGGGACCATTCCAGAGTATGTTTTCCCATTTGTTCCCATGTCTACTTAGTTAAGACATTTACTTCTGATCCTAGGTCCAAGATGACATCGGTCATGTCATATTCTCCTATCTGAGCATTCAATCTCATCTCCCTACCAGTTCTTCTGACTCTATGAATAGTTTTTTCCTTACCAGAACTTCGTTGAGGTTCACAAGAAGCAATGACTCATAATAAGAGAAGAGAAGATGGGAGCAACTGAATATCAAGCTCTCACTATTCAAAAAAGATCCCTCAAGCGATGAAGAATATGAAGGACTCAATTCTTGAAGAACCTCTTATCCATCTTAGCATTTGGATAAGAAATTATGATGTTATGAATGAAGAAGATAATGAAGTTGAAGGCTCAAGAAGGAGTCTACCCATGAAACAAATAAATATAAGTATGCAATTTTCATTTCATGATATTGTTTGGTTATGCATTTGTTTTTATTCAATTGATGTGTTATGCATGTTTGACTATTTGCATTTATACTATTGAATTTCACATCATGGGTAAGAATTCAATG
>LPNX010009600.1:220400-236859 GCA_001517045.1 Pseudotsuga menziesii | reverse complement strand
GAATCAGCTTTGTTGCCTCTTCCTCCTCCACTCTTTCCTCCATGCAAAAGCATGTATGAGCTGCCATTTGACCACTCTTTATCTTGCCCATGTGCCCTTGCTAATTCGTGTGGTCCTTGATAGATTTGGGATCAACTTTTTACAACTATGGGGGATTTGCCTATTTTGGGTAAGCCTGCTTTATGCTAGATTTGGATGCTTCCTTATGCATTCAATTTGCTCATGTATTCTATATATTCAAAAACCTATGTTATTTATAGGGTTGGCTATTGTACACTCAGTTAATATAATTTTGTGTTACAGCTCCATATTCAGTCTCCATTGTTGATAATTTGCATGATCAATTGTTAATTGCTGTGAGTGAAATTAATCTACTGCAGGCCTGAATTTCTACAGACGCCGCCAAGTTGCGTTTGAGCCATCAGTCACATTTTAGGCTGTGACACACCTTTCTTCTTCGACATAACCACTAACTTCAGCTTCGCCTCAATGAGTATCCTTGACATAATATTCACCTTCGACCCATCCTGACCCACATGACAACCAAACTTTGATAGTCTTCAACACTTCGTAGCTTTGAGAATAGCTTCATTATAGTCTAGTACCCAATTCCAACTATTCTTGGTACTTAGACTGTCCTTCTTACTGTTACTTCTAATTAAGGGGTCCCGGATTGTCCTTGTACTTATTTAACCTACTTCCATTCACCATGGAAGGTAAAATTTCTCCATTCAATTTAGCTAACTGGACTGCGCCACCATCAGTAACTCTCTGCACTATGTATGGTCCTTTCAAATGTGTCTTGAACTTCCTCGAGAATTTCATGAATTTACTGTCATATAAAAGCACAAGATCACCATTCTGGAACTGCTTCCTCTTAATGTGTCTATCATGCCATGCTTTTTCTCTAGCTTCCTGCAGTTGCTGCTGGAACCCTGCAGTGAATCTGTCCTCTTCAAGTTCTAGTATCTTTGCCAGCCTTTCTTTCATCATATCTAGGTCATCCATCTCTGTGAAAGTAGATATTCTGAGGCTAGGAACAATGTACTCCATGGGCATGACTACTTCTTATCCATAAACCAACCTAAAAGGTGTATGGCCTGTCAACTTCTTATAGGTGGTTCTATAATCCCATAGTACTACTGGAATTCTAAGATCCCAGTCATTTCTGTTAACATTACAAACCTTCGTTAGAGCATGTTCAAGGATCTTGTTAAAGGCTTCGATAGTTCTGTTTGGTTGAGGATGATAGGCAGTACTCTTCTGATGATATACTTGAAATTCTTCAGTCAATACTTCAATAGTCTTATTTAGGAAATGTGATCCTTGATCACTCATAAGAATTCTAGGACACCCAAATCTTGACAATATGTTATCGAAGATGAACTTCGCAGCTGTAGCAGCGCTACAGTTCTTGGCTAGCTGAGCTTCAACCCAACGAGTAAGGTAGTCAGTTGCTGTAATAATGTATCTTGCTCTGGATTTCTTCGCAGGAGGATTGATAGGTCCACAAAATTAATAGCCCACTTGTCAAAGGCTTGTAAAGTTACCTGTGGAACTAGAGGCATCTCGTCCCTCCTGGATGGTTTACCTGTCCTCTGATAGATGTCGCAGCTATGGCAATACTCTCTTGCATCCTTATGAATTGTGGGGCACCACAACCCGACTGTTAGAGTCTTTTGTGCTTAGATTTTCCTGCGTAATGACCTCCTGCTACTCCAGAGTGTGCCTCAGCCAAAATTAATGGATTTTCATGCTCCAGGACACACTTGCATAGTATTTCCTCTGGTCCCATCTTATATAGTTGTCCTGCTATTAAGGTAAAGTCGGCTGCTCTAACCACCAGCTGCTTCTTCTGCTGCGTTGTCATTTCGGTGGTTGAAAAACCTATAGACAAGTACTGAACAATATCCTGGAAATAATCATGAACCATCTGGATGGCAAACAATTGGGCATCAGGAAGACCTTCGTCTAAACTAATGGGATCTTCTCCTGACTCGAGCCTCGACAAGTGGTCAGGACCTAGATTCAGTCTTCCAGGTTTGACTATGATCTCAAAGTCATATTCCTGAAACAGAATCAACCATCTGCATATCCTTCCACCTAGCACAGGCTTGTTAACGAAATACCTCAAAGCAGAATCGTCAATGAAGATCTTAAAATGAGATCCTAACAGATAATGTCGAAACTTCTGCAATGCATAAACCATAGCTAGACCTTCTCGTTCTGTCGTAGTATAATTTTTTTCTGCTCTGGAAAATTTTCTACTTGCAAAAGAAATAGGGTGATCAATATTACCTTCACCTGACTAAGCCAATACTATACCCAGAGCAATGGAGGATGCATCGACATGCACATGAAACTCCTTATTCCAGTTAGGGAATACTAAGATAGGGGCAGTTACCATCTTTTCCTTCAAAATATCCAAGCTTGCTTGACGCTCAGGTGTCCATTCAAACTTAATATCTTTCTTCAACTACTTTTCCATAGGGGCTGTAATCTGAGCATATCCTTGAATAAATTTCCTGTAATATCCAATATGACCAAGTGTAGTGCGTATTTTTTTAACAGACTTCGTAGGTGGTAGGTTCACAATAATGGCTATCTTCGCAGGATCCATCATCAATCCTTGCTTACATACAATGTGTCCTAGCAGAATTCCAAAAGGGGCACAAAAGATACACTTTTTCAAGTTCAAGGAGATCTGATGCTGTCTACATTTGTCCAGCATAAGTCTTAAACTATCTATATGATCTTTTAATAACCTGAAGATAGTCCAATCATCAAAATAAACTTCTAAGAATTTATGTATAAATTCCTTAAATGCAGAGATGACTACTCTAGAAAACATAGCAGGTGCATTCTTCAATCCAAAGGGCATAACTGTATACTGGAAGGATCCCATTTCTGTAGGGAAGGTTGTCTTATGTCGATCTTCTGTAGCAATTCTAATCTGATGGTAACCTAAAAATCCATCAGTAAAAGAGTACACTTCTTGACCTCCAACATTGTCTAAAACTTCATTTGTAAAGGGAGTGGGGAAAGTATCATGTAAACATGCATCATTCAGCTTTCTCAGATCAACACAGATTCTGATTTCTCCCTTAGTCTTCTTTTCTTGCACCACCATAGGACTGACCCATTTGGATTCTTCAACAGGCTCAATGATTCCTGTAGCAAGCATCTTATCTAGCTCCATTCTGACTTTTTCTTTATACTTAGGGTTCAGCCTATAAGGGCGTTGTTTCACAGGCTTCTCATCAGGTTTCAAAGGGATCTGTATCACTCCTATATCACCAAGCATACCTTTCATCTCTGAGAACTTCATCGAAAATAGGTCCTGATACTCATGGAGAAGTTGGGTCACCTTGATCACCATTACGTCATCCCAATAATCTCCAATGGTAGCATACTTAGGGTTTTCTTCTGACCCAATGTTTACGGTCCGCATCTTCAGGGGCTGAGCCACTTCAGGTGCTTCAACTACTGGTCCATGTACTTTGCAGTGTCCTTCTGAATCAGGAATGTTAATGTTGCGCAGATCGTCATCCTCGTCAATTGTGAGGTTATAACATTCTAATGCATTAGCTTCTTGTTCCTTCCAATCCGGTTGGTATTTTGCTATTTCTTAATCATAAAATACTTTAGTATGGATCAACCTAACAGCTGCGTCCAAAGCAGGACAAACCTCATTAATAGAAAATGTCAACACTAAACTATCAACAAGACTATCCCAACTTACAGTACCGTGGCGAAGTTTGACCTCCGCATACCAGTTCTTTGCTATAGGTTCTAGGGTGTGCACAAACCTATGTACCCATTCTTCATGAGGTAAATGCTTCCATGCTTCATAGCATTGCTCCAAATGTCCCTGAGGACTCGTCTTACCATTAAACCTGCTTCGCACCTCCTGAGGTTGGTCCCTGAATCTTAGGCAAAGGGACTTCTGGCATGCTTCCCAACTATGAATGTAATTTTTGTGACCATTCCACCATCTGGCTGCTGTGGCTCTGAATGGTGAATCTAGAGTCTCCATTTTCTGTGAGTTTGGTACCTACACTGAGAATTGCACAATAAACTCTTCTGGGTCTATCGAACCATCAAAAACAGGTAAGGTTCTTGTCTGTGAACTAAGCCATCTGAGAGACTTGGTAATTCTTGCATATCGATGTCCATGTAGCTCATACAATCTATTCTGCCAATTCTCTAGGCCATCATCTGAATCCATCATGTAGGAGCTGTCACACTGCCAATCCACGATACCTTTAGCAAGATGATCAACATAATCTTCTTCCTTCGCTATGATTTTTTAGATATGCTCCAAAACATCCTGGTCTTCATCTCTTACTGGCTCAGTGTACCTCTCTCCTTGAGAAGGATCCAATGGGACTATGACTCTCAGTCCTTTCCCTTTGAAAGTCATCTACCTCTTCTTCAGGTTGATTAATGCATCATTATCTATTTCCCATTCAATTCCTAGCAGTGCAGGATAGGGGTTGCTGTCATCAATTATTTCAATTACCTCAAAGTCTGCTAAGGTACTGACTCCATCAATATCTATTGATACGCTAGGGAGTCTTCCTAGGGGCATAATATTCTGTTGATTGGCTAATATAAACTCTATAGGGGGCCATTCCAGAGTAGGTTTTCCCATTTGTTCCCATGTCTACTTAGTTAAGACATTTACTTATGATCCTAGGTCCAAGATGACATCGGTCATGTCATATTCTCCTATCTGAGCATTCAATCTCATCTCCCTGCCAATTCTTCTAACTCTATGAATAGTTTTTTCCTTACCAGAACTTCGCTGAGGTTCGCAAGAAGAAATAACTTTCTACAACTCATTTAAAGCATTCTGATTTATTAAGAGCTTCATACAACTCTGTAAAAAGGAGGACAGTGTACTTACTTTATCCGTCGAAGCTTCTTGCGGCTGCGACTGTTGCTGAGTTTGTTGCGCAGGTGCTACTGATGTGTTGGGGTCAGCAAAGTCTCTCTTGGCTTCCATAAATGTCTATTTTTCTCTTTCGACATCAAATGCTGGGATTTTTTCTAGGGCCTTACAAACCCAAGACTCGGCAAGCTGTTTCTCCTTGTTCTGCCCTTTCGTCATAGCTCCACTCCTGGTAACAACATTAATGGCTGGGACAGGTCGTTGCTCCACAGCAATCAGCTGAATATTCTGAGTAAGGGCACTATTCCTTTCTTGAATCTTAGCTATCAGCTACGGGCATTGCTTAATCACATGGTCGACAGCTCTGCAATATCAACAAATCGTAGTTGGGTTCCGACAATCTCTAGCTAGATGTCCTGCCTGGTTACAGTTATAGCACACAACCTGGCCTCGTCCTCTTCCAGCCATACCACCACGACCACGACCTCCAAAAGTTCTATGACCTGATGTACTACCATGATAACCATATCCATCATTTCCTTGGCCATCGTTTTGTACCCGATAAGCATCATAAGTTTGTTCTCTCATGAGGTCAAAGCTACGACACTCATCTTCGTTGTGTCCCACTGACTTACAGAACTTGCAATAAGGGTTCTTAGGGACTTGCACATACCTTTGCAGGAGATAGCAGTCTTTAGGTCGATGCTGGCCAGTTGTCCTACAGATATCATAACATAGAACACTAGGGTTGAATGGGTTTGGTGGACCAGAATTCAGGAAATTCTTATCGCAGGACACTGTTCCTTGTCGTGACCTTCTGTCCGACATCGTGTACACCAAACCTCTTCACGACTAGCTTTCCCTTTTTTCATATCGCGAAGCTCTAGAGCCATCGCTGCCAACTGCGCTTGTATTTGAGCGATACCAGAATTATCTTCGACAGGGGCTATTTCAAGCTTCATAGCGATTTCCAAAGCCTCCTGCTGATCTGCAACCTTCTATTGCATGAGTGGAGTCCTAATGTGCGGTAACAAAGTTGCGATGAACCATTCCTTATGCTGCGTTGGTCCAATAGTGAAACTGACTTGATCTAGCAGAACTTTGAACCTATGATCAAAGTCCCACACTGATTCTCCTCGCCGCTGCTGAATTTCCTTTAGTTCAGTGATACACTATGACTCTGATTTAGGATTCTTAAATTCCTTTATCATTGCTGCTTTTATATCAGCCAAGACATGGTTCTGAGTACTGGAAAAATTCATGAACCAGGTCAAAGCGCCGTCTCTAAAAGAAGTAACCAGCTGCGCTCTTCTTGTATCTTGATCCGTAATGTTCTTAGCAGTCCACACTACTTCGCATAAGAACCAGAACTGTTATGGATCCTCTGATCCAGTTCCTTTGAAAATAGGGAGCTTAATGTTGTCATTCATATGGGCCATCGCGGATCTAGGGGGGGAGGGAGGGGGACTGGTAGTAGGCGGGGGGGAACTTACTGGGGTACACTGACCAGCGACAGGAATACTCAGGCTAGGGTTACTTTCAGACTGCGACGGGTTCTCAGGGATAATAGGTCTTCGCTGTGGGGTTACCGAAGGGTTCCCAACAGAAGGGGTTTCTTCAGGCTCGGAGGCTGCTGGACTTACGGGGTTAGACTCGGTATTCTGACCTAGGGTATAGGACTCAAAATTTCTCTTGTACCTTTTGCCACTTCACATCAAACCACTTTACTCGTCGAAGGTACTTTCACTTGCAAACATAGGTTAGTAATACTAAATCTAACAGTCTGATTCAATGAGAAATATACATTTTTCAGCCAATAGCATTTTAATTCTCAAACTAAATGAATTCAAGTACTTACCCCTGGGCCCTTTGAAAAATTGTCGTTCAGCTTCACTGAAGGACATACTTGTGTCAATGGAGAACTCCGTCACAAATGCTTCAAGGGTTCCCGTTGTCTAAAAATCAACAGCTCGGGATATCTCATTGTTCACCCTTTTCAATATATTAATTCTTGTGGGGGTCCAATCAGGAAACTGACCTTCTTGGAAGTTCATCATTCTCTCTGTTAACCTGGATAACCACTGGTGCAACTCTATGTGGATACTACCAAAGAAAATTTCATAAACATCAGAAAAAATGTACCCTTGTAAAAATTTGTTTGAACTATGACGTGGATCTTTGTTCTCTTGTACAGTAAAGTTCAGATAAGTCTCTTCAATCCAATCACCGATTTATTTCACTGAGGGTCTCCAAAACATAGCCCTTGAGGTACGACGTAAAACCCTCTTGAGCAGATACTGAGTTCAACTGGCAACGAAATCAATTTGTTGGGCTTAGGGCAGACCCGAGTTCTATACTTTTATCTTCGCACCAACAAAAGACCCACAGTGTTGGCCCTTTCAGCAACAACCTGCGAACAGGTTGCAGTCTCACCCGAAACAGCTATGGGGTGCCGCAGAATCAGGTTTCTGCAAGCAGAAGAGGGATATTACTGTACCTTTAGATTCTAACAAATGATAATCATAAAATACAGAACCTTGACATTCACTTATTTAGCTTCGCGGTTAGATAAACAAACAGTGCCTTGCTTAACTCTTTACTGGGAATTCACAGCGAAGTTAGTATTTAGTAGTGATATTACTTATCAGTTATATATTTATCAATGCATAAAAGAACAGAACAACAACAAAAAAGAACCACAACACCAGATATAACATGGTTCACCCCCAGTTTAGGGGCTACATCCACAGAACTGTGTTTTATTCAACTCTTTACAAAAACCACAGTTCTGATCTGCGCACTCAGCTGCAGATCCCTTCAATTCCTCAAAGCTACGCACTAAGTTGTAGATCTCTGCGCACACAACTGCAGATCTTATTAATCACCCAAAACCCTCTGCGCACACAGCTGCAGAGGTCTTCCACTGTTGGGCTATAGGGTAGACCCAGGTTTTATACCATTAACTTCACACCAACAAAAGACCCACAGTGTTGGCCCTTTCGGCAACAACCTACGAACAGGTTGCAGTCTCACCCGAAACAGCTATGGGGTGCCGCAAAACCAGGTTTTTGTTGGGGCGCACACCTTAAAGGTCTCGAATTTTGGTAACCCCGCGGTTTTGTTGTGGAAGTTGTATGACTCAAAATAGTCTTAGGGGTGTTGGGGTTGAGTCAAAGTCCTCTTTTTGTAATAAACCCATGGTTTAGGTCCAGGGTTTAGGGTTCGGGGTGCCCATGGTTTAAGCCCATGGTTTTGTAATAAGTGCGCTGTATAAATATGCACTCTTGTAAAGAAGTTAGGTTAGGCTTTTTGTGTAAGATGAATTGATGCGAAGCTAAGGATATTTTGTAAGAAAAGGTCAAGTCCCAGCTGTGTGCGTGGAAGACCTCTATAGTTGTGTGCGCAGAGGGTTTTTGGGTGATTAAGGAAATCTACAACTATGTGCGCAGAGGCCTGCAGCTGTGTGCACGGCTTTGAGGACTTGAAGGGATATGCAGCTGAGTGCGCAGATCAGAACTATGGTTTTTGTAGAAAGTTGAATAAAACACAGTTCTATGGACGTAACCCCTACACTGGGGGTGAAACATGTTATATCTTGTGTCGTGGTTCTGTGTGTTGTTTCTGTTGTGTTCTTTCATGCATTAAATTATATATATCTGATAAGTAAAGATCACTGCTAGATAGTAAATTCACTGTGAATTCCCAGTAAAGGGTTGCGCAAGGCACTGTTTGTTTATCTAACCGCGAAGCTAAATAAGTGAATGTTAAGCTCTATGATTTATACTTATAATCTGTTTAAAAGCTAAAGGTACAGTAATATCCCTCTTCTGCTTGCAGAATTCTGGTTCTGCAGCACCCCATAGCAGTTTCGGGTTAGAATGCAACCTGTTCGCAGGTTGTTGCTGAAAGGGCCAACTCCGTGGGTCTTTTGTTGGTGCAAAGTTAAAGGTATAAAACCCAGGTTTGCCCTATAGCCCAACAAATTGGTTCTGTTTCTGGTTGAACTCAGTATCTACTCAAGAGGGGTTTACGTCGTATCTCGAGGGCTATGCTCTGGAGACCCTCTATGAAGGAAATTGGTGATTGGCTTGATGAGACTTATCTAAAATTTGCTGAGCAAGAGAACAAAGATCAACGTCGTAGTGCACACGACTTTTTACAAAGGTATGTTTTTTGTGATGTTTATGAAATTTTCTTTGGTAGTATCCACATAGAGCTGCACCAGTGGTTATCTAGGTTAACAGAGAGAAGGATGAACTTCCAAGAACGGCAGTTTCCCGCTTGGACCCCCGCGAGAATTAATAAACTAAAAAGGGTAAACAACAAGATATCCTGTGCTGTTAATTTCTGGACAACGCAAACCCTTGAAGCGTTTGTGAAGGAGTTCGCCATCGACACGAGTACTTCCTTTAGTGAAGCCGAGCGACAGTTTTTCAAAGGACCAAGGGGTAAGTTTTTGAATTCATTTAGTTTGAGAATTAAAATGCTATTAGCTGAAAAAGGTATATTGCTCATTGAATCAGACTGTTAGATTTTGTACTACTAACCTATGTTTGCAAATGAAAATACCTTCGACGAGAAAAGTGGTTTGCTGCGAAGTGGAAAAAGGTACAAGAGATATTTTGGATCCTATTCCCAGGGTCAGCATACCGAGTATCCCCCTATAAATCCCACAGATTCAGAACCCGAAGAAACCCCTTTTGTTGAAAACCCTCTTGTAACCCCGCAGCGAAGACCTATTATCCCTGAGAACCCGTCGCAGTCCGAAAGTCACCCTAGCCCAAGTATTGCTGTCGCAGGTCAGTATACCCCAGTAACTTCCCCCCCGCCTACTTCCAGTCCCCCTCCCTCCCCCCCTAGACCTGCAATGGCACATATGCATGATGACATTAAGCTCCCTATTTTCAAAGGAACTAGATCAGAGGATCCAGAGCAGTTCTGATTTTTATGTGAAGCAGTGTGGACTGCTAAGTCCATTACGGATCAAGATACAAAAAGAGCGCAACTGGTTACTTCTTTTAGAGACCGTGCTCTAACCTGGTTCATGAAGTTCTCCAACACTCAGAACCATGCATTGGCTGATATGAAAGTAGCAATGATAAAGGAATTTAAGAAGCTGAAATCCGAGTCGCAGTGTATCACTGAATTGAAAGAGATTTAGAAGAGGTGTGGAGAATCAGTGTGGGACTTTGATCAACGATTCAAAGTTCTGCTAGATCAAGTTAGTTTCCCCATTGGACCTGCACAGCACAAGGAATGGTTTACTGCAGCGTTGCTACCGCATATCAGAACTCCACTCATGCAACAGAAGGTTGCTGACCAGCAGGAGGCTCTGGAAATAGCGATGAAGCTTGAAACCGCTCCCGTCGAAGACAACTCTGGTATTGCTCAAATCCAAGCATAGTTGGAAGCGATGGCTCTAGAGCTTCGCGATATGAAGAAAGGAAAAACCAGTCGTGAAGAGGTTTGGTGCACACAATGTCAGACAGAAGGTCACGACAAGGAACAGTGTCTTTTGGTCAGAAATTACCTGAATATTGGTGCACCAAACCCATTCAACCCTACTGTTCTATATTGTGAGATTTTTCGGACAACTGGCCAGCATCGACCTGAGAATTCCTATCTGCTACAGCGGTATGTGCAAGTCCCCAAGAACCCTTACTACAAATTCTGTAAGTTCATAGGACATAATGAAGATGAGTGTCGTAGTTATGACCTCATGAGAGAACGCACCTATGATGCCTATCGGGTACAAAATGAGGGACTAAGTAATGATAGATATGGATACCACGGTGGTGCATCAGGTAGAGGTGGTTTTGGAGGCCGTGGTCATGGTGGTATGGCTGGCAGAGGACGCAGTCAGGTGGTGTGTTACAACTGTAACCAGGCTGGACATCTGGCTCGCGACTGTCGGAACCCCACTACGACATGTCGGTATTGCCGAGCAGTAGATCATGTCATCGAGCAGTGCCCGCAGTTGATAGCTAAGATTCAGGAAAGAAATAGTACCCCTACTCAGAATCTTCAGATGATTTCCATCGAGCAAATACCTACCCCAGCCATTAATTTTGTTACCAGAAGTGGAGCTACAACGCATATACATCCTGCTGAGAAACAACCTGATGAGGCTTGGGTTCGTAAGGCTCCCGTGAAAGTCCCCACCTTTGATATTGAAAGAGAAAAGGAGGAATTCATGGAAGCCAAGAAAGATTTTGTGGATTCTAGCATAGCAGTAGCACCTGTGCAGCCACATCAGCAGCAGTTGCAGCCGCAAGAAGCTTCGATGGATAAAGTAAGTACACTGTCCTCCTTTTTACAGAGTTGTCTGAAACTTTTAAGAAATCCGAATGCTTTAAATGAGTTGCAGAAAGTTATTGCTTCCAGCAAACCTCAGTGAGGTTCTTGTCAGGAAAAACCTATTAATAGAGTCAGAAGAACGGGCAGGGAAATGAGATTGAATGCTCAGATAGGAGAGTATGATATGACTGATGTTATTTTGGACCTAGGCTCAGAGGTAAATGTCCTAACTAAGCAAACCTGGGAACAAATGGGGAAACCTACCCTTGACTGGTCCCCTATACAGTTGAGATTAGCCAATCAGTAGAAGATTGTGCCCCTAGGACGATTTCCTAATGTTCCAGTAGATATTGATGGAGTCTGTACTGTAGCAGACTTCGAAGTTATTGAGATCATTGACGACAGCAATCCCTATCCAGCCTTGTTAGGTATTGAGTGGGCAATGGAAAATGCTGCAGTTATTAACCTTAAGAAGAGACAAATGAGTTTCGAAGGGAAAGAGTTGCGAGTCATCGTACCACTGGATCCCTCACAAGGAGAAAGATACACAGAACCACTCTGAAACGAAGATTAGGATGTTCTAGAGCACATCTATAACATCACAGTGAAGGAAGAATATTATATTGACCCCAGTGCCGAAGGTATTATGGATTGGCAGTGTGACAGATCCTTTATGACGGACTCAGATGATGGTTTAGAGAACTGGCAGAACCGATTGTATGAGCTCCATGGACACAAATGTGCCAGAATTACCAAGTCTCTCAGATGGCTTACCTCACAGATAAGAGCCTTACCCATTTTTGATGGTTCGACAGACCCAGAAGAGTTTAGTGCACCATTCTTAGAACAGATACCGGATTCACAGACACGGGAGACTCTGGATTCAGCATTCTGAGCCACTATAGCAAGATGGAGGGATGACCATAAGAAGTACATTCCTCGTTGGGAAGCTTGTAAGAACTCCCTTCGCCTAATATTTGTGGATCAGCTCCAGGAGGTGCGCAGCAGGTTCGATGGGCAGAGTAGCCCGCAGGAACACTTGGAGCACTGTTACGACATAGGGAAACATGTACCTCGACGGGCACATAGGCTTGTACATATCCGGGCACTTGTAGCAGAGAACTGGTATATGGAGGTCGGGCTTCGGCATGCTAATAGGTCTGGTGACAAAGAAATCACCAAGTACCACCCTATGGGATCGAAGCTCATAGCTTGGTCGCAGAAATTGTCAGGATCTGCCAAAGGTCAATATGGTGTCGATGGTCCTTATTGTGACGCAGCTACAGACCTGGATGTGCTGCAGCCCAAAAGTCGATTGTTGGAACACTGCCGATTTGGCGGTGCCGGTACTTTAATTGCCTTAATTTCCTGTCCTAATGATATCCGCCAAAATCTAGCACCGTGGAAACAGGATCTTTGTCAGATTTGGTGCCTTCAATACACATTTATGGCAGATTTGGTCGATGGATTGTATATGAAGACACCCGGGTATGGGGAAATCGCATTCTGCATTTCCTTGAGTTTCACAATTGAACCCATGTCAGCTGATCGTGAACTCTAGGACCTATTGAGAGAATTTGAACAAATGGGTCTGTAGAACATTTTTGCCCCCCCACCAGAGCCTGCAGCCCGTGAAGAGACTCTACTAGCACCGACCCCGCCAATGCAGACATGATCTGCCAGGAGACAATTCAAGCCTGAAGTTCGTTCTAAGCGGAACGAAGACAGACATAAGCAATCAGGGAAAACATCGGAGGATCCTGGGATGAATCTGCCTGGCTCAGCAAAGACCCCACTTGAAGGGGATGAGGACATTGCCCCGCAGCGGCCACCATATCTTCAGCTTATTCGACCAGTAGTTAAACCGCCTCGGCGGAGCGCTAAGTTCACTATATGCACCCCTTCGCTGCCACCGAGTGTGCAGCTAGTAGGAACGATGACAGGAAAAATAGACCGACTTAAGTATGCCGACCAGGACAGGAATGATCATGGGAAGTTTCCACAGTTCGCACCAGCCCAATACTTACACTTTTTTAAATATCAAGAGACTGGGGCGACCTTATTGGAAGTAAAATAGTGGGTTGTTGGCTTGGATCTAGCTGGTTTGTTGAAGATGCTCGATGTTCCCCATTTTGGTTGCAGCACACAGGTCACCATCGTGGTCAAGTAGCTGTTGGCGTTAGTACATGACAGCTACCTATGGATCAGCGATAAGAAAATTCTTATTAATGGTGAGCTCATTCATAGGATCATAGGCTTACCAATGGCAGGGCCTGATCCGGGGACAGAATTTCCCTCAAAGCACGATGATACGAAGCTCGCACAAAGCATGAAGGAGCGCTTTAGCCTGATGAAGGGGAAACACGGGTATCACACTTCCACGATTCAAGAGCAGAACATTCACTTTGCAGCTGAGCTATTAGCATTCAAAATTATGCAGAAATGCAGACCAACTGAAGTGCCTGCCCCAGTCATCAGAATTTCTATCAACTACGTCGAAGGCTACAACTACAACTGGGCAGCGTATCTTGCAAACATATTCCTTGAAGACGCTCGCGACACGCAGGAGAAAGGTAGGCCCTTCCACTACTCATGGTTGATTGTCCTCATCGCACTGGTAGGATGGAAAGAACCTACTAAAGCACAGTTTGCTGCTGTACCAGCGCACATGCCTGGCGCAGCTAGGTATGCCTTGCTGTGGGTTTCACAGGATAAAATCCACCAACAGATGACAAAATATGTATTTGCCTTTTATATGATGAGTATCTCATATGAGATTATAAAAACCCCATGGCTCAGTAATGAGTTTTTCTCTTAGCATGATGGAGCGGTCCATTTTAGGGCCGATATGCACCAAATTTTTATCCAGGCTTGCGCAGATAAGAAGCATCAATGGTTTAAGTTGCCATATGTAGTGACTAAAGATGACATCCTCACGGTAGTACAGCAGTGGCCGGCAGAATGGTTAAAAGACGCTGGAACAAAACCTGAGATTCCTGTCCCTCCTGTCACTGATATGGGCACAGGCCCCAGTCACATGCAGCAGCAAGACCCTCCCGAAGACAGTGACGAACAAACTGAGTCGTAGCAGACTGAAAGCTACCAGGGAGGAGATGGTGGAAATGAAGACGAAGAAGAAGAAGCAGAAGACTCGGGTAAAAATACCTTAGACCCTAATAGGCAGCATAAGCGCAAGACACTGGAAGAAGAGGAAGTAAACAAACCACAGTCCCAAAAGAAAACAAAGGCGTCGAAGGACAAGAATATTGTCAAAGAGACCGACCTGACAAGTGAGGAGCTTGCTCAGGCTCTATCAAAGTCCACAGAAACTCTCACCCAGAAATGGTCAGAATTTGCAGATATGCACCTATAGGCCCTCACCGGTGTAGCAAAGCACGTTTTAGAGCTGAAGGACTTAGCGGAGAAATCATTGACTGGAACTCCAGCAAGCAGTGCCCCAGTCGTCGCGCAGCCAGACCTTAGGCAATGGCCGACCAGAGATAACAAAGGACAAGTGTCCAACATAGCTCTCATATTAACGGATGTAGTGTCTCATTCAAAGATGAGTATGCAGGTTGGAATAGAGTACACTAAGCTATCCATGGCGGAGCTACATCTTTGTCAGTCAGCAATTATGAAGGAAATCCAAGCACGAGACCAATATTCGCACATGTAGTTACAAAATTTCATAAGTCAGCAGCAGGGTTTCATAGCACAGCTAGAGGCAGCAGAGCAGAGAAAGAGAGATGTAGAACGTAAGCGGATTACACTGGTATGAATTTTGGATGAAACATGCTAAAGTCTTCCTGACTTCGACGTGTAGCGGGTGGAAGAACCAGAACAAAGATTTGTCAGGCTGAAGGAATACGCATAGCAGTCTCGTAGTGAGATAGAGAAGCTCAAAGCAGAGCATGAGGCTCAGATTTCATAGCTTCAACTTTGCATCACCCCGGAAACCCCACCAGAGTTCAAGGAGCAACACCGAGCAGAAATCCAGGCCTCCATAGCAAAAATCTCGGATATTGTGAGCAGCGCATCAAAGCTGCTAGAAGACAGTGTTGAGGCCTGGACCACATTATAGGAACATCCAGAAGTCAGACAGCTACAAGAAACCATCAGGTAGCGATAGACAGAGTTGGATGTAGTAAAAGTGGCAATTAAGACTCTACTGCCTATGGAGAAAATGCTCAAGGTAAAGCGAAGCAACGAACTCCAGCAGGAAATTGAGTCATGTCGGGCAAGAGCAACAGAAGTGGAAAATTCTCTGCAGCCGCTTATCAGCGAAGCTTTTGACTTGAGTACTGCTGTGGACATCCAAATTAAATTTCTAAAGGAATATGATGCATTTGCGCAGGAGAAGGCCAGCGAAGCATCAGCCACAGTATTGCAGGAGTTGGTCGAAAAGGAGCAAGCAGCTGGCAATATTATGCGCGGTCTCAACAAGCAGTACACTCTCTTCATCGACAAAGTTCATGGACCAGAAGAATAGTAGAGTGTTCTGGGACGGGACATTGGTGAGTCTTAGAGGCATGTTGGGGCGCACACCTTAAAGGTCCTGAATTTTGGTAACCCCGCGGTTTTGTTGTGGAATTTGTATGACTCAAAATAGTATTAGGGGTGTCGGGGTTGAGTCAAAGTCCTCTTTTTGTAATAAACCCATGGTTTAGGTCTAGGGTTTAGGGTTTGGGGTGCCCATGGTTTAATCCCATGGTTTTGTAATAAGTGCGCTGTATAAATATGCACTCTTGTAAAGAAGTTAGGTTAGGATTTTTTTGTAAGATGAATTGATGCGAAGCTAAGGATATTTTGTAAGAAAAGGTCAAGTCCCAGCTATGTGCATGGACGACCTCTGCATCTGTGTGCGCAGAGGGTTTTTGGGTGATTAAGGTAATCTGCAGCTGTGTGCATGGCTTTGAGGACTTGAAGGGATCTGCAGCTGAGTGTGCAGATCAAAACTGTGGTTTTTGTAGAAAGTTGAATAAAACACAGTTCTGTGGATGTAACCACTACACTGGGGGTGAACCACGTTATATCTTGTGTTGTGGTTCTGTGTGTTGTTTCTGTTGTGTTCTTTCATGCATTAAATTCTATATATCTGATAAGTAAAGATCACTACTAGATAGTAACTTCGCTGTGAATTCCCAGTAAAGGGTTGCGCAAGGCACTATTTGTCTATCTAACCGTGAAGCTAAATAAGTGAATGTTAAGCTCTGTGATTTATACTTATAATCTGTTTAAAAGTTAAAGGTACAGTTATTAGAGATAATT
>LPNX010009600.1:201343-220046 GCA_001517045.1 Pseudotsuga menziesii | reverse complement strand
AAATGACTTTTATTATGAGTACTTCACTTTATGACTTAAAAGTACTTGTACCACTACCTTAGTTAACTATGGGTTTTCATCCACCATAGAAAATGTGACAAATAAGCATTATTAACTCATGCAATGCCACCTCAACCATGGGGGATGATGTCATCTACTATAATGTAATTGGTTGATTTTTATAGTACATTTTGGTCCTTTTGAGGCGCATTTTTGACCTCAAATTCTCTCTAATGAATATCCCTCTTCTGCTTGCAGAAATCTGGTTTTGCGGCACCCCATAGCAGTTTCGGGTGAGACTGCAACCTGTTCACAGGTTGTTGCTGAAAGGGCCAACTCTGTGAGTCTTTTGTTGGTGCGAAGTTAAAGGTATAAAACTCGGGTCTGCCCTATAGCCCAACAGTTTCTGCAAGCAGAAGAGGGATATTACTGTACCTTTATCCTTTAACAAGTTATAATCATACAATACAGAGCTTCGACGATACTTATATAACTTCACAATTAGATAAACAATCAGTTACTTTCTTAACCCTTAACTGGGAATTCACAGCGAAGTTATTATTTAGCAGTGATCTTACTTATTAGATATTTACTTATCAATGCATAAAAAACATAACGAAAACAACCCGAAAGAACCACAACACAAGATATAACGTGGTTCACCCCCAATGTAGGGGTTACGTCCATAGAAATGTGTTTTATTCAACTCTTTAAAAAAACCATAGTTTTGATTTGCGCATTCAGCTACAGATCCCTTCAAGTCCTTAAAGTAGTGCACACAGCTACAGGCCTCTGCGCACACAGCTGCAGATCTTCTTAATCACCCAAAAACCCTCTGCACACATAGCTACAGAGGTCATCCACGCACACAGCTGAGACTTAACCTTTCTTACAAACAAGCCTTAACTTCACATCAATTCATCTTACATCAAAAGCCTAAACTGACTTCTTTACAAGAGTGCTTATTTATACAGTGCACTTATTACAAAACCATGGGATGAAACCATGGGCACCCCAAACCCTAAACCCTGGACTTAAACCATGGGTTTATTACAAAAAGAGGGCTTTTACTTAACCCCGACACCCTTAAGACTATTTTGAGTCGTAACTCCGCTTACAAGCTCCCACAAAAACCCACGGAGTTACCAAAGTTAAGGACCGTTAAGGTGTGTGCCCCAACCGGCCCCTAAGACTCACTAGTGTCCCATCCCGGGACACTCTGCTACTCTTCTGGTGGATGAACCTTGTTGGAAAATATGGTAAACTACTTGTTTAGGCCACGCATAATATCATCGGCTGCATGCTCCTTCTCGACTAACTCCTGTAGTGCTGCTACTGATGCTTCACTGGCTTTTTCTTGTGCAAATGCGTCATAGTCCTTCAGAACTTTGAGCTGGCTATCCATAGCAGTGCTCAACTCCAAGGATTCATTGATAAAGGGCTGCATAGAATTTTCCAACAGTGTTGCTTTCACTCTGCATGACTCGATTTCCTGTTGGAGTTACTTGCTTTGTTTTACCTTGAGTATTTTCTGCATAAGAGGAAGAGTCTTAATTTCTGCCTTTACTACATCCAGCTTTGTTTGTCACTGCTTGATTACTTCTTGCAGCTCTTCGACTTCAATATTTTCCTGTAAGGTTGTCCAGACCTCGACACTGTCCTCTAGCAGCTTTGCTGCACTGCTCACGAGGTCAAAGATTTTTGTTGCTGAAGCTTGAATGTCCCTGTGACGCTGCTCCCTCATCTCTGGGGGACTTTCTGGTTTGATGCGAAGTTGAAGCTCTACAATTTGGGCCTCATGTTTTGCTTTCAGCGTCTCTACCTGGTTCCATGACTGTAGTGCATAGTCTTTCAAATTGAATATCCTTCGCTCTAGTTCTTCTTCGGCCTATATGTCGAAGTCGGGGAGACTTCGACATGCCTCATCCACTACTCGCACTAGTGTGGCCTACTTAATTTCTGATGCATTCTCCTCTGATCTACTTCCTGCAGCTGTGTTGTGAGGTGCTCACTCTGCTCTGTGGCCTTTTGTAGCTGCGCTTGTGAGTAATTGTCTTGTGCTTGAATCTCCTTCATGATGGCCAACTGACAAAGATGCAGCTCCGTCATAGACATCTTGGTGTAGTCTATTCGCACTATCATGCTCATCTGTGAGCGAGATGTTGCGTCGGTTATTATGAGAGTTGCGCTTGACACTTGTCCTTTGTTTTCTCTGGCTGGCCATTGCCTTGTATCTGGCTGCACGCTTGTTGGGGCACTGCTTGCTGCAACGCCAGTCACTGATTTTTCTGCGAGTTCCCTGAGCTCTGAGATTCCCCGAGCTACGTCGGTAATTGCATTAAGGTGCGTAGCTGCAAACTCTGACCATTTATTGGTGAGAACTGTTGTGGAATTCGACAGGGCCTGATCAAGCTCCTCACTTATCAGGGCGGCCTCTTCATCGATATGTTTGTCCTTTGATGCCTTTACTTTCTTCCTATACTGGGGCTTGGTTACTTTTGCTTCTTCTGGAGACTTGCGCTTGTCTAGCCGGTTAAGGTCTGAGACGGTTTTGACTGATTCTTCTTCTTCTTCGTCAGCTCCGCTATCTCCACCCTGGTCACCTTCACTCTGCTGCGACTCACTTTGTTCTGTACTGTCCTCTAGAGGGTCTTGCTGCTGTGTCTGACTAGGACCTACACCCACATTGGTGACTGGGGGGATTGGAATGTTTGGCTTTGTCCCTGCGTCCTTGAGCCATTCAGCTGGCCATTTCTGAACTATTGCGAGGATGTCTTCCTTGGTCACTACGTATGGCAACTTCCAGTATGCATTTTTCTTATCTGCGCGGGCCTAGATAAATACATTGTGCATGTCGGCTTTGAAGTTGGCTGCTCCATCATATTGAGAAAATAGCTCATTACTGAGCCGCGGCGTTTGTAGGATCTCATAGGATATGCTCATGGCGTAAAAGGCGAACACAGTGTTCGTCATCTGCTGGGATGCTTTGTCCTGCGACGTCCAGAGAGATGCGTACCTTGCTGCGCCAGGCATGCTTGGAGCCACATCAATAAAATGCGCCTCGGTAGGTTCTTTCCACCCGACCAATGCAATAAGCACTATCAACCATGAATAGTGAAAGGGTCTACCTTTCTCCTATGTTTCACGGGCATCTTCAAGGAATTCCTTAGCAATGTATGCTGCCCAATTGTAACTGTAGCCTTCCACACAGTTGGAAACAATACTGATAATGGGGGCAGGTACTTCGTTTGGTCTGGACTTCCGCATGATCTTGCATGCTAAGAGCTCTAAGGCGAAGTGAATGTTTTGATGCTGAATGCCCAAGCTTTGATACCCTCGCTTCCCTTTTGTGAGCCCGAAGCGTTCCTTCATGCTATGTGCTAGCTTCGCGTCTTCATGTTTTCCCACAAACTCAATACTAGGGTCAGGCCCTTCCTGTGGCAGACCCGTAATCTGGTGAATGAGTTCTCCATTGATGGCAATTTTCTGGTTTCCGATCCATAGGTACCCATCATGCACCAAGGTCAATAACTGCTTGACCACCACGGTCACCTGTGTACTGCGACCGAAGTGGGGAACATTGAGCATCTTCAACAAACCGGCTTTGTCCAAGCTAGCAGCCCACTATTTCACTTCTAGTAATGTCGCTCCAGTCTCCGGATAGTAGACAAAGTGTAAATATGTCCCAGGTGCGAACTGTGGAAATTTCCCCTGATCATTTGTATCGTGGTTGGCATACTTGAGGCGGTTTAATTTCCCTGTCATGGTTCCGACCAGCTACACACCCGGTGGCAGCGACGGGGTGCATAATGTGAACTTCTTTGTCCGTCGAGGTAGCTGAACTCCTATTCGAATTGGCGGCAGATATGGTGGACGCTGCGGTGCAATGTTCTCATCCCCTTCTGGTGGGATCTCTGCTGAACCTGACGGATTCATTTCGGGGTCCTCCGGTGTTTTCCCTGTTTGCTTGTGTCTGTCTTCATTCTGCTTAGAATGAACTTTAGGTTTAAATTTATTCCTGGTAGATCGTGTCTACATTGGTTGAGGCGGTGCTGGGGAATTTTCTTCACACGGTGCAGGGGTAGGTGGGCAGCTGAAAAAGTCCTGCAGACCCCCCTATTCAAACTCTCTCACTAAATCTTGAAGCTCACGCTCAGCGGTCATGGGATCAATTGGAAAGCACAAGTAAATGCATAATGCGACTTCCACAGCCCTGGGTGTCTTCTTATAGAATCCATTAGTCTAATCTACCCTAACTGTGCATTGAAAACACCAAATCTAACAGAGATCTTGTCCAAACGACGGTAGATTTCCCAAGATCTCATTAATACAAGCAGTTAATACAGTGAACATTTCGGTGCCGTCAGATTTGATTTCTTGTAACGGTCAGATTTTAAGCTCCAACACATCTTTCCTTCTTCGACACAACCAGTAGCTCTGGCTGCGCCACAATAAGGACATTCGACACTTCCTGACACTAACTTCGACAGAGCTTCGAGCTTTCACCCATGACAGAATGTCTTCCACAGCTGCAATAATTCCTTTTATTTCTGAGAACTTCATCGGGAATAGATCCTGATACTCATGGAGAAGTTGGGTCACTTTGCTCACCATTTCATCATCCCAATAATCTCCAATGGTAGCATACTTAGGGTTTTCTTCTGACCCAATGTTTACGGTCCACGTCTTCAGGGGCTGAGTCACTTCTAGTGCTTCGACTGCTGGTCCATGTACTTCACAGTGTCCTTCTGACTCAGGGATATTAAATTTATGCGGATCATCATCCTCGTTAATTGCGAGGTTATAGCATTCTATGCCATTAGCTTCTTGTTCCTTCCAATCAGGTTGGTATTCTGCTATTTCTTGGTCATCAAATACTTTAGTATGGATCAATCTAACAGCTGCGTCCAAATCATGACAAACCTCATTAACATAAAATGTCAGCACAAAACTATCAACAAGACTATCCCAACTTACAGTACCATGGCGAAGCTCGACCTCCGCATACTAGTTCTTTGCTATAGGTTCTAGAGTGTGCACAAACCGATGTACCCATTCTTCACGAGGTACATGTTTCCATGCTTTGTAGCATTGCTCCAAATGTTTCTGAGGACTAGTCTTACCATTAAACTTGCTTCGCACCTCCTGAGGTTGATCCCTGAATCTGAGGCAAAGGGACTTCTGGCATGCTTCCCAACTATGAATGTACTTCTTATGACCATTCCACCATCTGGCTGCTGTGGCTCTGAATGGTGAATCTAGAGTCCCCATTTTCTGTGAGTTTGGTACCTGCACTGAGAATTTCACAATAAACTCTTTTGGGTCTGTCGAACCATCAAAAACAGGTAAGGTTCTTATCTGTGAACTAAGCCATCTGAGAGACTTGGTAATTCTTGCACATCGATGTCCATGTAGCTCATACAGTCTATTCTACCAATTCTATAGGCCGTCATCTGAATCCGTCATGTAGGAGCTGTCACACTGCCAATCCATGATACCTTCAGCAATAGGATCAACATACTCTTCTTCCTTCACTGTGATTTTGTAGATATGGTCGAAAACATCCTGGTCTTCATCACTTACTGGCTTGGTGTACCTCTCTCCTTGAGAAGGATCCAATGGGACTATGACTCTCAGTCATTTCCCTTCGAAATTCATCTGCCTCTTCTTCAGGTTGATTACGACATCATTATCTATTGCCCATTCAATGCCTAGCAGTGCAGGATAGAGGTTGTTGTCATCAATTATTTCAATTACCTCAAAGTTTTCTAAGGTACTGACTCCATCAATATCTACTGATACGCTAGGGAGTCTTCCTAGGGGCACAATCTTCTGCTGATTGGCTAATCTCAACTATATAGGGGACCATTCTAGAGTAGATTTTCCCATTTGTTCCCATGTCTACTTAGTTAAGACATTTACTTCTGATCCTAGGTCCAAGATGACATCGGTCATGTCATATTCTCCTATCTAAGCATTCAATCTCATCTCCCTGCCAGTTCTTCTGACTCTATGAATAGTTTTTTCCTTACCAGAACTTCGCTGAGGTTCACAAGAAGCAATAACTTTCTACAACTCATTTAAAGCATTCTGATTTCTTAAGAGCTTCATACAACTCTGTAAAAAGGAGGACAGTGTACTTACTTTATCCGTCGAAGCTTCTTGCGGCTGCGACTGCTACTGAGGTTGTTGCACAGGTGCTACTGATGTGTTGGGGTCAACAAAGTCTCTCTTGGCTTCCATAAATGTCTATTTTTCTCTTTCGACATCAAATGCTGGGAATTTTTCAGGGGCCTTACGAACCCAAGCCTCGCCAAGCTGTTTCTCCTTATTCTGCACTTTCGTCGTAGCTCCACTCCTAGTAACAACATTAATGGCTGGGACAGGTCGTTGCTCCACAGCAATCAGCTGAATATTCTTAGTAGGGGCACTATTCCTTTCTTGAATCTTGGCTATCAGCTACGGGCATTGCTCAATCACATGGTCAACAGCTCTGCAATATCAACATGTCGTAGTTGGGTTCCAATAGTCTCTAGCTAAATGTCCTGCCTGGTTACAGTTATAGCACACAACCTGGCCACATCCTCTTCCAACCATACCACCACAACCACGACCTCCAAAAGTTCCGCGACCTGATGTACTACCACGGTAACCATATCCATCATTGCCTTGGCCATCGTTTTGTACCCGATAAGCATCATAAGTTCGTTCTCTCATGAGGTCAAAGCTACGACACTCATCTTCGTTGTGTCTCACTGACTTACAGAACTTACAATAAGGGTTCTTAGGGACTTGCACATACCTCTGCAGAAGATAGCAGTCTTCAGGTCGATGCTGGCCAGTTGTCCTACAGATCTCACAATATAGAACACTAGGGTTGAACGGGTTTGGTACACCAGAATTCAGGAAATTTCTTACCACAGGACACTGTTCCTTGTCATGACCCTCTGTCTGACATCGTGTACACCAAACCTCTTCTCTAACAGCTTTTCCTTTCTTCATGTCGCGAAGCTCCAGAGCCATTGTTGCCAACTGCACTTGTATTTGGGCGATACCAGAATTATCTTCGACAGGGGTTGTTTCAAGCTCCATAGCGATTTCCAAAGCCTCTTGCTGATCAGCAACCTTCTGTTGCATGAGTGGAGTCCTGATATGCGGTAACAAAGATGCAATAAACCATTCCTTATGCTGCGCTGGTCCAATAGTGAAACTGACTTGATCTAACAGAACTTTGAACCTCTGATCAAAGTTCCACACTGATTCTCCTCGCCTCTGCTGAATTTCCTTGAGTTCAGTGATACACTGTGACTCTGATTTCAGCTTCTTAAATTCCTTTATCATTGCTTCTTTTATATCTTCCAAGACATGGTTCTGAGTACTGGAAAACTTCATGAACCAGGTCAAAGCGCGTTCTCTAAAGAAAGTAACCAGCTGCGCTCTTCTTGTATCTTGATCCATAATGTTCTTAGCAGTCTGTTGAGGCCCAAAAATTTGCAGGCAACAATAGTAAGGGATTCTCCCAAATCAACGTTCCCAACTAGCCTGTTGACTATTTGGTGTAGGGAATCCGTCCGGTTTATGGTCCGGCTACCGTAGGTCAAGTACAAGACAAAGGCTTTTACCGGTTACGGCTCGGTCCACCGAGTTTTTGTATTATTGAATTAAAATATGAAATGCAAGTTCCTAATTAACAATGCAGGGTGATAAATATGCAAGGAACAGTCACAATGTGATGCGCAGGTTCTTACCTCTCGTCTTAAGGCTCACAAGCATCCAAATCGCCTACAACAAGAAGAATAAACTAACTACCTAATCTATCCCTAAGGAGCAGGATTATCATTCATTGGTGAGTAATACATTTTGTACATGCAATAATGAAAAGTTACAGATAGCTGACACTTCTTTCAAGACACATGAACAATTTGCAGATTTTCGAACAACTAGTTAGCCAATTGTTTTATGATCACCATTCATTACTCATAGTGGAAAACATCCCAAAAAGATACTGAAGAACATTCAACAAGAACATAGGTTCAAGAAGTTAAATACTCTCGCAGATGATGAAACACATCTGAAAACGAAATAGTTCCCCTTCAACATCGTTCATTTAATCACATTGATACATTCCACATTTCGCTTTCTCCAGCAGGCAAAAAATTGCAATTTCTGATTGTAAAACGAAATAGTTCCTCTTACAAACAAATGGTTTACAAGTTCTTCCAGGGAAAAAGTCATTTTCTCAGTTCTAACTTTCAAGCATTTAAACTATAGCAACCAATCATTTGGGCTACCCCCAAACGTGTGACCTTCCAGTTCTTCCAACGCTTCATATTCTCCTATGTTGTCTGTATGCACTCATGAATATTTTAGTAATGGATGCACAGTCTGGTTCGTGCCTTTAGCGTTATTGACTTTGACTTTTGGTTTGATGGCCCTTTTAACGATATGGTCGGTTTCCTTTCAATCCTTACCCCATTGCTCCTCTACCTCGTCACGCATCATCCACCTGCAATTTATCCATGTGCATGATTCATCGAGACTGCGTTACAAAACAACACAACATATTATAGAACTGAAACGGTTATTCCACATGAAATGGCCAGGTGCACCATGGCGGAAGTTGGAAGGATACTGACGTCAAAAGTCAAAGGCTTTGCCCAGCCGCAATGGCGGAAGAGGAAAAGGCTATAGTCTCTGATTTGGATCTGTGGGCGGGACAAAACTTAATCGGAAATCAGAAAGGTTAGATATCGGAAGCCGAAATACTTTCCCAGCCGCAACGGCAAAAGAGTAGAGGCTTCGGGCACGCGACGGCAGGAGGAAACTCAACCGGAAGTTGGATGGCTTCACACTTCGGCAGCTGAAGGAATTCCCAGCCGCAATGGCGAAAGAGGAAATACTTAAGACACACGACCTTCGGGCAGGACAATACACATCGGTAGTCGGAGAAATTCAAACTTCCACTAGTACAAGTGATCAATTTTGCCACGGAAAAAACGTGGAAATATCCACGGAAAAGCATGGATATTGCCACGTCTAAGTGTTTTTTTCCCGTGGCAACAATTTCGTCGCAATAGAGACGACCCCTAATTTGCGTCGCAAGAGTGACAATGTTCTATATTTCGTTAGATGACTAAGCCGTTGCTATATCCACGCCTGGACGTCTCTGTATCCACGCCTGGCCATCTCTGTATCCACGCCTGGCCGTCTCTATATCCACGTCGAGCCGTCGATGTATCCACGCCCAGCCGTCGCTGTATCCACGGCTGCAAAAAATTTTAAAAAATTGTCGTCGCTGTATCCACTGCTATAACTGTTTTAAAAAAAAAAATACAAATGCCATAAGACCAATTCCATGTGGAAGTAGGTCATAATCCTTTAATCAAGCCACTGTCAATGTTACTGTCATCCCTGGGGATTTCTACCTACTTTTCTGCCCTGCTTTTTGGCAATGAAACACCAGGATTCTCTGACAACCCTGCATTTCTTGCAAATTCCAACTCAATTCAAATCAAGTGCTCTATCAAGCAAAATAACCTAATCTCAAAATTTTAGTGTTTTTAAAAACGTTGTGTCAAAGCTCATAGAATCTTACGTGTGTACCTCCTGAGATTGGATGCCTAGTTAATAATTTATCCAGATTTCCATGAGTTTCCCCAGAGAAGTTGTAACCAGCATCAAAGTCAGTGTCTTTTGCAACTATATATGGCTTTGTCTACAAAATGAAAATCCAAACCAGTCATTGGAATAATATAGAAATCCCCAGAAAATCACTAAAGAAAGTACAAAGGATGTTATGTTAATATAAGTGAAGAAAGATAGTTTTTAGCATACATTCGTTGCAGAGAAATTTGAGGACTTTATTACAATTTCATCCTTGGAAACCTTCGATATTTCAGAGCCCAATTGGTTTAAATCATCCAGATGCCTAGAATGATTTCTCTGCAAAGTAAAGAGACAAGTTATGGATATAATCTAGGCCTTAATCAACCTCAAAATATGTGCTATGGATATAATCTAGGAAATGGCCAGATTGAGCCTGATAAGGAGTCCCTGCAGCATAAGGATATGCTGCTGTATACGGATTGCCAAAAGGGTTGGCAGGAACTTGCGGCCCCATCATCTGTTGTTGTGCCATGAAAGCTTGTTGCTGCTGAGCCATAGAAGCCATCTGTACAGCTGATGGTGGAGCAATCTTTTGAGAAGCATAAAAAGGGTCATGTCCTGGTTGCATCATTGGAGAAGCCTCAAAGGGATTTGGTGCCACTTGACCTGTATGGTAGCTAGATACCTGCCTTGTAATTGCATCTTCATATAAGCTATCTAATGTAAGCTTATCAAGGCCTCCAGCCTGCAACCAATAAAAAGCCAAAATGAATTGATAACATGTACAATCAAATGCAGAATACAACCAAATACTATATGTCAGGTTGATCTATATAGAAAGCTGGTATTACCAGTTTACTTTCCGCTTGCACACTAGAATTAGAGCTTGAAGTGGTGAAAAGAGCTAGTTCCCAACCAGTGGCTCCATTTGGAATATCTCGAGCACTGTTTGAGGTTCCATTGGAAGAATTATCTGCAATTTAATACATAATGAAAAATGTCAACAAAGACAACTATAAATACTAAATAGCAATAATCTGTGTGGTCAATATGCACCAATGATAAACATATTACCCGTAGTAGGAACAATAGCAAGGGCCAGAGCATTCTTTTCTTCGAGTGAGGAAGGATCAGGACTAATGTCATCAAATCCCTGCCATCAGACAAGCATTCAAAAAGGTCATTTCACAGTTGGTTAAGCACTGCTTAGAGCTTCCAATTATTTCACAAACCACAATATTCACATTTGACAGAAACCACAAGAATCAACATCTTGCCAAGTCAAATCCTACAGTCAATGTTGTATTCCTGTATCATGGATACAATTTTCCAATATAATGGGAGCAATAATACGAATCTTTACCAAAATATCAGTTGTCATAGTTGGCACAGATTGTACAGGTGCAGGACTTTCCTTGACTGGTTCGGGAGGTGGAGGAGGTGGTGGCAGTGCATCATCCTAGGGCTCTGATTTTTTCTTGTACTCTAGAGCTAAAACCTTTGGAACAGACTCAGTTTTATGTTCAAGAAATAACAAATATTAATTAATATTTTTTTAGAACAGAAATAATTATTAGAAAGTTAAATGGAACTTTGGAAATAACAAACAAAATGCAATTTGGGTGTCCTCAAAAAACTATATACTCTCTTAGGATAGATGTTCATACCAACTCTCTACGGACTGATGATGATCTTGGGGCATCTTTAACATACTCTTCCATTGCAGAAACGAATGATGCTGGTGGCTGTTCATCCAGTAATTTGAAATTGGAAACCAAACAAGAAGAAAATACCTAAATTTTCAAACCCAAAATTTGAATAACTCTCCAGTTTGCTGGTGAATCTTTCAATATGTGATTTGAGTGAATATTTATCTCTAAGAATGCCTCCTCCAGGACACAACTGCAGCCTTAAACCCTCCAAGACAAAGTGCAATATGAAACACTCTAAGATACTAGTGCTTTCTGAAGAAAAGGCTCAAAGCTAATTTGTGTAAGTGAAGAATGAGCCCACAACTGTATTTTTATTTGCAAAGGCTTATTTTTTATTCTTTTTATATTTTAAAATTTTTTTTTGCTTTGTTTTTTTATCCACCCTAGGGCAAGAAACCACAGAGAAACAACCATTTCTTGCTGAAATGACCTCCCATTTCTTGGTTGTTTCTTCGGGAGAAACATGTTTCTCTCGACCAAGAAACGACCTTGAAATGACTTTGAACCTACCTGCTAAAACATCAAGTCGTTTTGGGATGGTATTAAATGAGTTGTTGATAATCCTGTTCCATTTCTTAGGCAGTTTCTCCAAGAAAAGGTACATGCTTATACCATTTCCGGTGACATAGGGAATTCAACCAATACCATCTCCCTCAGCAAAGCTACTGAATATTTCAGCATGGACAGACTCCTTTGGATCAGAAACCTCTGTACTCGTGGATATCTGAGCTCAAGTTTTAGCATCATCACCACCTTCAGAATCCAATTGATTTCCTCAATCACTCCTGTTGATTGTAGTGATCATCAGATTTTTTCCTCTTGTTATGTAGGATATATTTTGGAGTTTGGAGACTATAAAACATCTCCATCACTCTTTGGAAATTGAAATGTAGATCATTAATTAATACGGGTTGGAAGTGTTGGACATTGGGTTTAATGTTTTTTTGAGTTTAGTGACATGGATTAATAGACTCTAGAAATCCTGACTCTACGGATTGTAGTCGAAATTAATAAGTGTGGATTTTGGTCTAACAGCAATGATGAGTCCAACACAACAATGATGAGTCCAACACAAGGTGCTACTAAATCCAAAGATAGTTATCACATTTTAGGATTTCCCTGAATTAAGCCTGAATCAAGATCATGATTAGAGTAGGTATCTTATGTATTTTCAAGAAAACAAAATTACAGAGTTTCATCAAGTGGTGGTTTACATATGCCTTGTAATGTACCTTGTGCATAAAAAGAGGCAAAAATGAAACTGGAATGACATGTGCACAACAGTATAACTCACAAGGGTGATCAGGTACCGACCTGCAAGGACATTCATGCTGTTCAAGGAAGCTCGGAGAAATGTGCTTCCATCATCAGTTTTCTCAATCTTTGCATGTTCAACAATATCAGTAGCAAGGTTTCCCCAATACTCATTTTCGTCATTTTCTTCGTGAGAGTGTTTGTTCCTTTGAAGGAGAAGCGGTTCCTTTAAACTTGTATTCGAATTCTCCATGACATTCGGTTCAGGAAAGCGTTTGAATGAGTTAAGCAAGCTTTCGTGTTGGAAACTGGAACTTCCTACAAAAGAATGTTTTAAAAAAAAAATGCAAACCCCAGGAATAGCAACGGGGATGCTATACCTGCCTTTTACTAGTTGGAGTGTCAGTGGTTTTTAATGTACTATGTTTCTCAGTTTGTAGACTGCCTTTATCCCTATCAATGTTTTCCTTTAGGCAGTTGTCACCAATTTTAGTTTCATGCTCTGCTGGCATATCATTATCAACTTCACAACCTACCAAGTGAGGATCACCATTAGTTGCATCAATATCATCAAGTTTCAGGTTTACATTATCCTTCACCATTTTCTCACTACACACAAGCCCCTCTAAAACTACAGGCATTGTGTGCCTTGTAGCTCTTCTTTTACCTCTTCCCTGTCTCTTTGTTTTTGACTTGTTCACGTCTTTCTCATATCTGGTGACATTGTTATTTATGTGACTGTTTCCAGGCGAAAAGGATTTAGTTTGTGCAGAATGAAATGAAACATTTTTCTGCAACTCTATAAAACCCACATCTGCCGAATTGTCTTCTTCAGTATGTGCCTTTTCAATTGTCCCAATTCTGGTTTTTTTCCTACCAAATTCTAGAAAACCTGAATCCAGTGGAAACTGAGAATGTACTTTAGATACTTCATGCAATGGCCTTGTAGGGATAATTTCCTGATGCAACTCTTTACTGTAAGTCATATCTTTACCCTCAGAATTATTTTCTATTACATCCTTCACTGTAGCATCATCACATAATAAGTCACTTGATGCCTGAGAAAATGCATTCCTGCTTCTGTTTGTCTTTGTATTTGATTTACCACTTATTCTCGCTCTTCTCATTTTGTAACAAGAATCAGCAAATTCTGAAAATGGAATCTCAATTACCTGTGTTTGTTCTTCTAGTGGACTACAAATATCCTTTCATTGCTTCAAATGCTCATTTCTCACGACCGATTGCTCAACTTCTGGAATGTCAAGTCTATGGTGAGAATCAACAGCTGATTCAGTGAACCTGTCAGACATAATGTTTTCACTGGCATCCTCTATATTCATAGTTGCTGTTATGAGTTTGGCTTCATCAAGGGAAGTCCCACTATCAATCTGCTTCTTGAACTCTTCAGTAGTTTTAGCTCTTCGTAAATGATAACCTTCCATAATTTTCTTCTCATTTTCAACAGGTCTTTTGACTGTGTGAGATACAGAGAATTTTAGATGTTTTTTCCTCCCTAATTCACTGCCCAAAACTGTCAATTTATCTTGTTGGTTTATCTGTACATGAATGTCCTTATCTGATGACCTGATACGTGTTATTGAACGCTCTTTTTCTATAGACTTATTGGAAGCACCCAAACACATGTTAGCTTCTGATTCTTTTGAAATATTATAATTCCCCTGTGATCCCACACATGTATAATGCATTTTATGCTTGCTTCCAGTGAGCTTAATTTGCCAGTTTCAGTGTCATCAACCTGGACCATCGAGCACTCCTTACAAACATTTTCTTCTATTTTGCTAACCGGCAGTGGATCTAAGTTTGAACTTGGTCGCTCTTTGCATATATTGACAATATGGTTCCAGTTAAATGGGAAACCATGCATGAATAAATGGATTACCTGACAAAATACAAGTTAGAACAAAGATTCTGTAATCAGAAAAAAATACTCCAAAATGAAAAAAGTAACTTAAATCATTTCTCATACTTGGAAAGGAAAACCATTGTCATAAGTGCACTGCTCATCTATTGTACCCATCAGGAGAACATCAAGCCCATCAACCGTCCTAAGCTTGCATTTCTCCGTCCGGGATTCTATAGGTGCTGTTCTAAATTTATGTGAGTCCAATAAACTGTAACAATGGAAACCACATAAAAATGAATATGGATTACTGTATAGTATATACAATATCAAAGAAGGGAAAATCACACCAACATGGGCTCCACAAAATGACCAACCCAGTCAGAACCTGAAAGGTTTCCCATGAACCCTTACTCTGATGCTCGGTAGCCTCCAACTGCTATCTGTACTCCATCATCGATGATGCCATTCTCAGGACAGTCTTTAACCACTCTAATAAAAAACCATTTGAATAAATAAGCCTGAATGAAAAAACAAGAAAAGAACACAATCAAAATTAAATATGAATATTAGGTTTCCTTCACAATCTTTTGCTTTGAAAGATAAAAAATACATAGGAAAAGAATACATGAAATATAACAAAATGGGAGAATCTAATAAATTTGCAATATCTGTTTTTTCAGCACCTTGTAGAAGTTGCTGAAGAGATCGCAAAGCAGTTGAAGGGAATGAATACATGTTTCATGAAGCCACTGATCCCCAAAAGCAGGCAGATTACCATCCTTTCCTGCATGTCTCACTTGATCAAATATGGGGAACAATACGCGATGAAATACATTCTCCCAGAATGCTGATGAGAATCTATGACCTCTCTCCTTCAGCAGATCAAAAAGCACCTCAAGTGCATAGTTTCTCACTTCTATCCGAGGATCAGAGGTTAAATCTGACGATCCCACAAGCATTGGAAACCAATAATGTTCTGTTACATCAGTGTCTGCATCTGTGCCAATAACTTCCACAGGTTTTAAGGCCCCACCTGGAATTAGGCCCTGCAAGCATTCAATATAATATATTAGATACATCGATGACTTAAGAATCTAAAATCAAGTGCTCAGCTAAGATTTCATAACTGTCCATAGTGAATATCCCGCAAAAAATATTATAACTGTAAAATGGTCAGTGTATAAAGTGCAAGCAGATTCCTATTATTAAACATTCTTAAATTCTAAATATGCAGGGTTATATTATAACAATGCTTCTTGAAGGAGCTTTTTCATTTGATTTTGTAGTTGCAATGTATGAGACATACCTAACATATCAAGACCAAAAAATACAATAAAGAAGATGATATGAAAAAGTACACAGCAAAATAGAAAACTACCACTAAGCTAAGTCACGTGACATAAGGATAGGGAGGCATAGGGATTCAAGTGTCTACTATGGGTACGTAGACCCCATAAAACTGGATACATAGAGTACCTTAATAATATATATAGAGATATATAGATATAGATATAGATATTAGAAATAAAATGCATGCATACAGATGTCATCAGAATAGTTGCCATCATTTGAGACAAATCGAATCTTGCAATGCATATTTCATATAGTTTTACATGCTGCTAGAGGTTACAGAAATTTGCAATGCATAAAGAGAATTGGCATATGCATAATCCAACTGAGTTTTACATGCTGCTAGCTTAAAACACTTCAAAATTATTATTCCGCATAAGAAATATTTCGATCTCACTAATTGAACATCATCAAATGTTAAAGCTTACTTAATGGTTCATAAGTTATAACTAATGTAATCTATAATAATAAAAGGTTTGACTTCTTTAGAAATCAAATAGGGTTTTAATATTCAAAAACAAAAGCCTTAAACTCAACCTCTTTCAACATTCCTTGATAAACACACAGCATTATAGTTTACCAAAAAACTTTAGCACTTGCACTTTATGGTAGTAATTGAAATCTTACTTGCTCTCTCGCTTGAAAACCAAGATGGTTCTCATGGAACCAGTCCTCACAGATACAGCACTGAATCATCTCTCCTTGGTTTTCCCTATCTGGGTCAGGATATGGTCTGTGACAGGTACAGTACAAGCCCTTGTAGTTCTGACTGTAAGAATTGTTATGATTTTCGGTGTCTTTGTCTGGAATAAGCTTACAAGAGATACTGCCAAACTTTGAATTCCCGCAGTCACATCTAAATCGTCTTCTCGTCCATAACTCTACCACCTTGCCCAAGACAAAATGAGTGAGTATGGCCAAAAGGAAAATAGAATGCATTTAGCTGAAACATATACTAAGAAGCCATACAATATTGTAGCCTCATTATATGTTGTACTAATAATAACCACACATAAGTTTATAAACATGCATAGATTGTATAAGTGGTATGCCAATTCTGCCGTAAAATAAGGTCCAAGCTCTACCTCTGATAGTAGGTCTAGGGATAACTTAGCACGTGATCCACAGAATTTTGAAGAACAAAAATTACTCCCATTACAAAGTTCCATCCAGAGTATGTCTATTTTTGAAGGCTGTGTGCAGACCACAAAAGAGTAGCTGCTGACTTCTGAGAGAAATCATTATTGCACAATGATAAAAGTGGCCCCTCGAGTTTTATATATGTGAGATGCACATCTCATCAAATTCAAAGCTGGGCTAGGCAATGGTACTAATAATATAGCTGAACTTATGGCTGTAAAAGTTCCTTTAATGTTTGAGTCCAAAAAAGGTGCACATGTCCTACAAATTTTTGGTGATTCAATTGTCCTTATTAAGTGGATGAATGAAGTAAATGACTTGAACAACTACAATCTCAGGCCCATATATGAGGAGATACAACTTGATTGGAATGCATTTAATGTTCTTCCTTAAATGATGTGTACAGAAAAAGGAACATGGATGCGGATGGTTAATCAAAAGCTGGGCTGCACATCGATGCTGAGACTTGGCACATTCAGGAAGAAGTGGATGGACAAATAAATGAATATTTTCATGTTCCATTTGTCTAGTTTCATTATATGTCTATAGATTGTATATTAGAAAGAATGTTTACTATTTTAGGGGCTTTAGTAGTCTGTGCTAGTTGCAGATCCATGGGGTTCCTGATGTATCTTATTTTTTAATCTGTTATTTAGACAATCTTTCAGAAGATACAATCCAGACAGATTGTATTTAAATAAAGCAGGTCCTACCTGAACATTTTCATAGTTTCTCCCTTCAAAGGGACTGCTGGAAATGTGCTTTTTAAAACACATCTGCGAAATCTAATTTTCTTGATAAATAAATAACATTAAGATTAAGGCATCCGTGTTAACAATAATTAAGGCATTCATGGGAAGAACAGATCCGTGTTAACAATGATTAAATAACATGGGAAGAACAGATCCGTGTTAACAATGATTAAGGCATTCAACTTACAGATCGCATAGTTTATCCTCCACAAGGGTTGCTGAACGATTTAATTTGCAAATGAAATCGAAATGCTCAGACAGATTCATTGCCAGGGTTCCCCAATGCATGTCGACTCCACACGTTCTCTCAATCGCTCAACACTAGGTTAGATTGAGACATTTGCCACGCATTTCACTAGCATCAACATATGTCAAGCAGTCGTTTCTTCAATGTTGATTTTGTTCAAAATGCAACCAGTCAGGGTAATGAACATGTCAAGTCAATATTCAACAAAAAATTAACTAGAAACAGAGCAATACAATTTGTGAATGCAGGTTTTCACAGTGGTTCTTCATTGAGATGTCTGTTTCTGAATTTCTCTGTGTTGTGGATTAGCATACCAAATTTGTGAATGCAAGTTTTCACAGTGGTTCAATATTGAGAAGTTTGTTTTTGGATTTCACTGTATTGTGGTTAGCCCAAAACCCTAAATGACCTCAATCTCCAAAAAAGAAAAAATTGCGCGGTGCTCTGGTGTGCTAATAATCAAGCAGTCCTATAATCGCTTGCATGTGATGGTCTAGAAGACAAAGGCTGACACTACTGGTGTAAACCATGCAAGCACTGAACATTTTCTGTGAATGAATGTTCCTGTCACCATTCCCATGCCACAACAGAAAGTGCAAAACAAATTCAGAATATCAACACCACAGGGGCAGATGATGGTTCAATTGGGAAGCCATTTTCACATAAACACAACAAACTGAGGAACTGAGAACCAACCTTAACATCGTAGAACTTGATGTAGAAGTGTGACTTGGGTACATTGAATTTGCTCTCCAGTGTGGCAGCAATGGCTGCGTTG
>LPNX010009600.1:180978-200706 GCA_001517045.1 Pseudotsuga menziesii | reverse complement strand
ATTTGTTGTTGAACAATGAATTTATGGCACAAAGTCCCAAAGGATATCTTCATCAAGATCACATACTAGGCAGGTGGAAATATTTGACCCCATGAGAATACAGGAAATTGAGTTTGCATAGAGGATAATAATTGCAACCAATAACAAGGTAGTAGGCGGGAATAGATAGAAGGAGAAAGAGAGGGAAAGAGGGGACGAGAGAGTGGAGATAGCATTTCAATTCCTACCCCCTATCTTCCAGGCGTGGATACAGCGACGGCTAAGCGTGGATACAGCAACGGCTAAGAGTCCAGGCGTGGATACAGCGACGGCTAAGAGTCCAGGCGTGGATACAGCGACGGCTAGGCGTGGATATAGTGACACCTCGTTCCTATTACATCGGATTTTACACCAAAAAGTAAGAAATGTGGAAAACCTCCATGGAAAAATCCGCGCTTTTGTACTAGTGTTCGGACGAGGAATCGATTTAGGAGCCGCAACGACGGACAGGAAAAGGCTATCAGCTGTCGATTTAACATAGTAAGAGATCAACAAAAGATGACTTAATTGTTTTGGATAGCTTTTCAAACTCAATAACGGACAAAAAACCTGTTATACCTCCGCAACGGAGACCCACAGTAAAGAACGACTGGTCCGATCAACAAGCAAAAACAAACTTATAATCTGTGATTTACCATAAATTCCAAATGAGATCAAAATTTGAACCTTGGGTGAAAGTTAAGCTTTTACAATCAAACCAAAAACTCAGAGGATCCAACGATTAAAACAAAGCAAAAATCATGAGGAGGGGCCCAAAAATTAAGAAATTTGGGGAAAAACAGTTGTTGCTGCAACAATTGGTGATTACCTGGTGAACCTAGATCTCTGGGTGATTAATATTTAAGTGACAGACTGTTTAGCAACAAATGCATCCTATTGAATTCTTCCATCTATCTGGATTTCTCGAATGCTATAAGTGTGTACCCTTAATCATTGATGATAGTCCAATTTGGGAGAGTGGAAACCAAGATTTTCAAGTCCAGATAACTCTGTTGAGGCTAGAGGATGAGTTTCATTATTACTTCTGCCTTTTGGTAGCTGATATCTTGGACACCACAGGATTGTAGCACATTGGTAAATAGAAATATTCGTTTGTTCCTCATTCCCATGCCATTTTAGCACTTTTTTGTGCTTTTGGACTTTTGTCCATTTTCATATGAATCCTCCTGCATGCCTTTCTTACTGAATTTTAATTCAGGATCCTCTATCCCATAGTGTCCTTTTGTGTGAGTGGTGCATTTCGAGTTTCAGCTCACGGATGGAGAGGATCTTTTGACAATTTGGTACTAATGATTCAGCATCTATTTTGATGTATGATGCTTTTATAGGAGTTTTTATTCTTATTTTCCTTTTGGCATTTGTTTCTTGGCATGGGATCATTTATATTTAACATACTGTTCACCTTGCTCCTTTCCATGGGTCCTCTATCATTGCTCCTTAGAACATTTTAAGTGTGACGTGGATGGAGCCCCAACATAGTATTCCAGACTCTTTGAATCCGGTTTATTTCACAGGGATTAAGCAGGACTTCAATGCACACAGAATTATTCGAGACAACGAATAAACTGGAAGAAATTCTTTTAGCAACACACAGTCTGAGACTCAAAAAATGTCTATCATTCCCAAACATCCTGACGTCCTCCATGCGACCGCGGGTTCATTTCCTTTATTGAAATCAATAAAACTTAAACTAAAACAAACTGAAAAACATGACTCAAAAGATAGCTAAACAGCCTATTTATATACAAGACAGAAGAACTCAAAGAAACTCATGAAAAATAAGGCTTGAGAACCAAACCATTCACTGGCAAGTTCTCTTCCCACCCCTGCAGATCTTGCAGCTTGTAAGTAGAAGGGCCAAGCTTTGCTGCAATATGAAAAGGGCCTATCCACAACTGCTGAAATTTAGTGTGCTTTCCTTTCTCATCATGGGGGTGATCCCATTTGAGGACTAAGTCTCCTACTTCAAAGTCTTTTGTTCCAACTTTATGTTTGTCGAACCATCTGTTAACTAACTCTTGTTGTTGCTTAAAGCATTCTCTGGCTTTATATCTAGCCTCTTCTGCTTTCAGGAGATTATATATTCTTATTTGCAAAACTTCATCATCCAACCCCCTAAACTCTTGAGCTAGTATGGAAGATGGTAGCATGATATTGGGAGGAAGGATGGCTTCTTTACCATAGACAAGGGTATATGGAGACACTCCAATCGCAGACTTGGGAGTGACTCTATTAGCCCAAAGGGAATTTGGTAATGCTGAGTGCCAACTCCTCTAGTTTTCTACCACAATCTTCTTTAAAATTCTAATCAGATTTTTGTTAGAGGACTCAGCCAGGCCGTTTCCTTGCGGATAGTAATTTGCAGAATAATGCAATTTTATCCCTTTATCATGAGCAAAAGCAGTCAATTTAATTGATGAAAAGTACTTAGCATTATCAAATACTAACGAAACTAGAACTCCAAACCTGGTCATGATATGATCTTGCAGGAAGCCGATGACTTCTTCTTCATTTATCTTGCGCGGCAGGATAGCTTCGACCCAACGAGTGAAATAATCAATGGCGGTCAGAATGTATTTGTGTTGCAGAGAGGAGTTCGGTTTTATTTCTCCAATAATATCCAGTCCCCACTGCTCGAATGGTTCCGTGATCATCACAGGCTTTAGAGGTGCTGCTGCTTTAGGCTGTCTCCCACTACACCTTTGGCAAATATCACACTTCCTGACATGTGCGTGTGCGTCTCTAAAGAGCGTAGGCCAGTAGTAACCTGCCCTGAGGATTTTGTGGGCAGTGGTATCCCCTAAATAATGTCCTCCAGTAGGACCGTCATGCAATTCTGCCATCACTTTCTTCGTATCTTCCTTTTCTAAGCATCTGAGAAGAACCCCGTCATAATTCCTTCTGAATAATACCCCTTCAACAAGTTGATATACGGCTGATTTAAGACGCAACGCTCTCCTTTGCTTGGAATTCCAATGTTCTGGCAACAGTCCTACCTGTAGGTAATGCACAAGGTCTCTATACCAAGATTCGGGAGCTGTAAACAAAGGGCATACCTCCATTACATGTAATTCAGCCTCATCCTCCCAGGCTTGTTCTTCATTGTTCCCACTTTTGGTCATCAATTTGCACAACCCTTGACCTTTAACTATAGAGGCTGGCTTGAATTCAAGGTCGTACTCTTGAAGAGCTGTTACTGAGTTGCCCCTTCTTTCTCCTAACTATTTCTGTATGAGAAGGGATCTTACAGCTGGGTAGGGGACTATTACCTTGGTTCGATTCTTCAAAATATAAGGCCTGAATTGCTTCACTGCCTTAAATACTGCGTAAGCTTGCTTATCAATGGCTGGGTAATTTAATTCAGCCCCTTGTAGACCAGTACTCATGAAGGATATTGGGAACTCATCCTCCCCATCTTCCTTTTGTGTAAGAATAGCTGCTAACGAATCATTGGATGCAAAGGTGTACAGAATAAAGTCTTTATCAAAATATGGGCTTTTCAGGGAAGGTGCATGTGCGACAGCTGTCTTGATTTTGCTGAAAGCATTTCTTTCAATCTCGGTCCATTTGAATTGTGCATTTTGCTTCACCATCTGCTACAATGGCTTGACAATTTGAGTGAAATCAGGCACAAATATTTGAACAAAATCTATAGTTCCCATAAATGATTGCATCCCCTTTTTATTATGGGGCAAGGGGATTTGTTCAATGGCCTTGATTCTTTCTGGATCTATAGAAATTCCTTTCTTTGAAACTATGTGACCCAACAACTTGCCTTCTGTGACAGCGAACACACACTTTTTAGGATTGAGGGAGATGCCATATTTCCAACAGCGTTCGAAAAATTGCTTTAAGTGAAACGTGTGATCTTCTCTTTTCTTCGAGAATATTGTAATGTCGTCGAGGTACACTACAGCACTTCGTCCAATCAATCTGTGGAAAGCTATGTCCATAGCCCTCTGAAATGTTGATCTAGCATTTATCAGCCCAAAGGGCATTCTTCTGTAGGCAAAGGTTCCCCATTTGGCCCTGAACGTTGTCTTTAATCTGTCTTCTTCAGCTACTAACACTTGATTGTAGCCAGAGAAACCATATAATAATGAAAATAGTTCAGAACCGGAGACCATTTGCAACAATTGCTCCATGGGTGGCACAGGATAGTTATCTTTATCAGAAGCGCGGTTGAGATTTCTGAAATCCACGCAGAGTCTAATTTCTCCAGACTTTTTTCTTACCGGTACCAGATTTGACACCCACCCAGAGTGTCTGACTTTGAAAATGATTCTAGCATCCAATAATTTCTTCACTTCACTTTGAATCAGCGGTTCCAACTTTGGATGCATTTTTCTCAATGGTTGCTGATATGGCTTGACGCCTGCTTTAATGGGGATGACATGTTTGATGATGCTAGTATCATATGTTTTCAAGTCTTCGCACATCCATGCGAAAACATCTTTATATTGTTTAAACAAACTGACGAACTTGTCTCTTTCCGTTGGTGAACAAAAGTTTCCAAGATTCACAAATTTAGGATTTGTTTCAGTCCCTAAATTAATCAGCTCAAACTGCAGAGATGAGCTATGGGTCTTCATGTTGGCTGGTATTCTGAATTTTTCATTTAAATCGAACATTTTTTCTAACGTTTTGACTCCTTTAGGAATGAAATTATCGAATTTCATCTCAGCCTGATGCTCTTCATCGTCTATGATCGCTCCCTTAAACACCTTGTCATTTGTTAAACATTCTATGATCTGATGGTCATCATCGAACACTCGTAGGTTCATAATCATATCAGGTACAGAGGGCCTGAAAAGTAATTCAACAGAGCATCGATTATTAGTGGGTACCAATCTAGCAGCTGATGTGGCCAACAGGTCAGCTGCTGCGTTTTTAAGCCTTGGAATTGAAATAATATTGAATGCATTAAAACATTTAAGCAAATCCCATACCTCATTCTGGTAAGCTTTCAAGTGAGGAGAAACACAATGTATTTGATTCCAAATTTGTTTTACAATAATTTCGGAATCTCCAAAAACTTTTAGATTACTTACCTTTAATTCAATTGCTTTCTTTAGTCCCTGCACCGGCGCTTTGTATTTAGTTGTATCATTAGTACACTCAAACTCTTATCTACATGAAAGAAAATGTTTATTCTTCTGTGGGTCGATCAGGACACAACCAGCCCCTAACCCTTATAATGTATTAGAACCATCAAAAAACAAAATCCAAAAACCATTAACTACTGCAGGTGATTCTACTCCTACTGCTAAGCTTACTATATTACAGTCAATTTCATCATCCTGTGATAATCGAAGGAGATCAGGCTGGGTGTTAGATGTGTTGCTGGCTTCTTCCGCTTGATAATTCCCTGGTTCCAACTCAATAAAATAGTTTCCCAATACAAGTCCACTGGTACATTCTTCTCCTCTAGCTGAGTAACATTGTACTTCATGTGAGGTTCCCTTAAAATCTTGATCTGGTTCGAACTTCCTTTGTATGGCAACCAAATATGCGACCAATCTGAGGCAAAATATCCATTTAATTTGGCCGACCAATCTCTTCTCAGGATGAGACCGTAAGCATCTGGTATATCAGCCACCACAATGTTAATAACTTGGCAAACTTTGTCATTAGATGCCAGACCGACTAGGACATCTTCCAGCTCACCAATTACCTTTACATCCTTTCTGTCCAATTGAACCACCCTCCACGTGGATGGCTTAGGCTACCCATTGATCTTTTTACAGAATGGTATGGGCATAACATTAACTGACGCCCCTGAGTCTACCGAGCAATTATGTACATTATGATTGAAAATTTCAAACGTGAGGAGGAAAGGTGGATGCTTGCTTTTAGACTTACCCCCAACGCTTGTTTCTCCAATTTCTTCTTCTTCTTGAGGTTGATTGTTAGCGGGTAGCTTCTCATCCGATGCTTCAAGTGGTTTCAACAGTCTTTCCTTTTGTTGCGGCACTTTGCACATTTCGAATAGTGGCACGTTTGCTTTTACCTTTTTTAAATCCTCCACGATGTCATAATCCATCGGCTGCTCAATGGGATGGGGTTTATCAGGATTTTCTTCACTTGGCTTGGGCTGCGCGTCATCCTTCCTAGGATTTTGGCTGGTGATAGTGAACTCTGGAATTTTATCAGCCAAAGATTTGTTTTGAAATTTCTTCTTAACATTTCTCTGTAGCCTCTTAATCTCCAGGAGTATAAGACTGTCTTCCTTAACCGTCCCTTGGCTCCTTGTGGCTACGTTGGTTTCCATAACATCCTTGTGCCCCTGAGTCTTTTCCTCTTCAGCATCAAATAATGAGACAAAATTCCATAAAGCCATGGTTTCCTCTTCCTGTTCTTTAGTAGAAGTAGAAGCAGAATTCTCTTTTCTTTCTTCATCTCCCTCTTCTGTTAATCTAGAATCTAACAGTTGATTCATGACCAGCATCATCGAGTTTATCCATTGAGGACAATTCTTTTCAGAGTGTGGCTATTGGTGGAAAGTGAAAAAATTGTCCAATCCTACCTCTGTTAAATTCATAGATGCAGTATTGTGAGGAGGAGGTTGAGACTGGTGGTTATCCTCTCTTTTCTTATAATATGGCTTATAAAACTTTTGTGCTTCCTTTTATTTCTCCATATCTATGATTTTGTTGGAAAGCTTCTGCATCATTTTGGCCATATTTTCCAGAGCTGGTGACTTTTCTTCCTTAGGCTTAGTAAACAATAAGGCTTTTCTCCCTGCACCTTTTTCTCCTGACTGTTCTGGATAGTCTTCAATACTTTCTCTTTCCGCTTCCAATACTTCTACCTCTTCATAGGTTTCCGTCAAAGTAGGCTTGGCCCTACCTTTGGAAAACATGGCCAAATCAGGGCCTAAAGCTGAAGTATAATACTCAATCAATACCTTGTCCGAAGGCTTATCTGTTTTAGAGAAGTTCTTGAGATATGCTGAAAACCTTTACGTGAAACTGTGCACTTTTTCTTTTCTTTCTTTCTTCAGCGCGCACAGCCCTTTCATGAGAGCTGCATGAGTTTTCTGAGTTGCATACTTACTTCTGAAGATTCTTTCAAAGGTATCCCAATCAGGGATAGAGTTAGAAGGCAATCCAAAGTACCATGACGATGCAACTCCTTTAAGAGTATGCGGGAACAGTCTACATACCACATCTTCATGTTTCTCGGCCCTTAATCCTTCAATTTCCAAGTAAAATCTTTGTAAATGATCATCTACTAGTATTTTCTCATTTGGGTCAAACTTGGGCAACATCTTGTCAAAGGCTTGGGGCAGGTCATGTAATGGAGGTGTCAGGTTTAATGGTGATCTGGCTCTCCATGCAAGTGGTGGATTTGGTGGGTTAGGCGGTGGATTAGTATTTACTCCTGCCATTAGTCTAGGTGGGGAGTGAGGAGGTGAACCAACTGGGGTATGAGCAGGAGAACTGTGAGGGGTTTCTGGGCCTTCTTGATTCAAAGGTAGCACAACTTCCTATAAGGTTGTTTATACAAGTTCTTCCCAGTCTCCAACCAACACTGAGTCTTCCGCTACAGGACAATCTTTCCTTTTATACTCTCTTCTGGGCAATTCAGGGATGATTGGTAATCCTCCAATATTCTTTACATATGCCCTGGTGTGTCTTCTTAGATCATTAACAATTTCGTTACCAACAAAATATAGATGTTCTCTTTCTTCCAGAATTGGATTATGAAACCCACTGCTTTCAGAACTGTTACCGGTGGAATATTCTCGGGAAAACGGGTTTCCTCAGCCAGCCATGCACTGGCGGCCCTCCTTCTAGCGCCAAAACTGTTGAGGCCCAGAAATTCGTAGGCAACAATAGTAAGGGATTATCCCCAATCAATGTTCCCAACTAGCCCGTTGACTGTTTGGTGTAGGGAATCCGTCCGGTTTACGGTCCGACTACCATAGGTCAAGTACAAGACAAAGGATTTTACCGGTTACGGCCCGGTCCACCGAGTTTTTGTATTATTGACTTAAAATATGAAATGCAAGTGCCTAATTAACAATGTAGGGTGATAAAGATGCAAGGAACAGTCACAATGTGATGCGCAGGTTATTACCTCTTGTCTTAAGGCTCACAAGCATCCAAATCGCCTACAACAAGAAGAATAAACTAACTACCTAATCTATCCCTAAGGAGCAGGATTATCATTCATTGGTGAGTAATACATTTTGTACATGCAATAATGAAAATTTACAGATAGCTGACACTTCTTTCAAGACACATGAACAATTTGCATATTTTCGAACAACCAGTTAGCCAATTGTTTTATGAACACCATTCATTAGTCACAGTGGAAAACATCCCAAAAAGATACTGAAGAACATTCAACAAGAACATAGGTTCAAGAAGTTGAATACTCTCGCAGATGATGAAACACAGCTAAAAACGAAATAGTTCCCCTTCAACATCGTTCATTCAATCACATTGATACATTCCACATTTCGCTTTCTCCAGCAGGCAAAAAATTGCAATTTCTGATTCTAAAACGAAATAGTTCCTCTTACAAACAAATGGTTTACAAGTTCTTCCAGGGAAAAAGTCCTTTTCTCAGTTATAACTTTCAAGCATTTAAACTATAGCAACCAATTGTTTGGGCTGCCCCCAAACGTGTGACCTTCCAGTTCTTCCAACGCTTCATATTCTCCTTTGTTGTCTGTATGCACTCATGAATCTTTTAGTAACGGACGCACAGTCCGGTTCGTGCCTTTAGTGTTATTGACTTTGTCTTTTGCTTTGATGGCCCTTTTAACGATATGGTCGGTTTCCTTTCAATCCTTGCCCCATTGCTCCTCTACCTCGTCACGCATTGTCCACTTGGAATTTATCCATGTGCATGATTCATCGAGACTATGTTACAAAACAACACAGCAGATTATAGAACTGAAATGGTTATTCCACAGGAAATGGCCAGGTGCACCATGGCGGAAGTCGGAAGGCGAAATTCAAAGGCTTTGCCCAGCCGTAACGGCGGAAGAGGAAAAGGCTATAGTCTCCGATTCAAAGCTATGGGCGGGAACAAACTTAATCGGAAATCGGAAAGGTTAGACATTGGAAGCCGAAAGACTTTCCCAGCCGCAACGGCGAAAGAGTAGAGGCTGCGGGCAAGCGACGACGGGAGGAAACTCAACCGGAAGTCAGATGGCTTCACGCTTCGGCAGCTGAAGGACTTCCCCAGCCGTAATGGCGGAAGATGAAAGACTTAAGACACGTGACCTTTGGGTAGGAAAATACACATCGGCAGTCAGAGCAATTCAAACTTTGGACGAGGAATTGATTTAGGAGCCGCAACGGCGGATAGGAAAAGGCTATCAGCTGCCAATTTAACATAATAAGAGATCAACAAAAGATGACTTAAGTGTTTCAGACAGCTTTTCAAACTCAATAATGGATAGAAAACCTATTATACCTCCGCAACGGCGACCCACAACAAAGAACGACTGGTCCGATCAACAAGCAAAAACAAACTTAGAATCTGCGATTTACCATAAATTCCAAATGCGATCAAAATTTGAACCTTGGGTGAAAGTTAAGCTTTTACAATCAAACCAAAAACTCAGAGGATCCAACGATTAAAACAAAACAAAAATCATGAGGAGGGGCCCAAAAATTAAGAAATTTGGGGAAAAATAGTTGCTGCTACAACACAGACCACACTGCTTCACATAAGAACCAGAACTGTTCTGGGTCCTCTAATCTAGTTCCTTTGAAAACAGGGAGCTTAATATCATCATTCATGTGGGCCATCGTAGATCTAGGGGGGGTTGGAGGGGGACTGGTAGCAGGTGGGGGAGAACTTACTGGAGTAGACTGACCTGCGACAGGAATACTCGGGCTAGGGTTACTTTCAGACTGCGACGGGTTCTCAGGGATAACAGGTCTGCGCTGTGGGTTTACCGGAGGGTTTCCAACAGAAGGGGTTTCTTCGGGCTCTAAGGCGGTTGGACTTACAAGGGTAGACTCGCTATTCTGACCTAGGGTATAGGACTCAAAATTTCTCTTATACCTTTTGCCACTTCGCAGCAAACCACTTTGCTCATCGAAGGTACTTTCACTTGCAAACATAGGTTAGTAATACTAAATCTAACAGTCTGATTCAATGAGCAATATAGCTTTTTCAGCCAATAGCATTTTAATTCTCAAACTAAATGAATTCAAGTACTTACCCCTTGGTCCTTTGAAAAACTGTCGTTCGGCTTCGTTGAAGGACGTACTTGTGTCAATGGTGAACTCCGTCACAAATGCTTCAAGGGTTCACGTTGTCCAGAAATCAACAGTTCGAGATATCTCATTGTTCACCCTTCTCAATATATTAATTCTTGCGGGTGTCCAATCAAGAAACTGACCTTCTTGGAAGTTCGTCCTTCTCTCTATTAACCTAGATAACCACTGGTGCAACTCTATGTGGATACTACCAAAGAAAAGTTCATAAATATAAAAAAAAATGTACCTTTGTAAAAATTCGTTTGAACTACGACACGGATCTTTGTTCTCTTGTACAGCAAAGTTCAGATAAGTCTCTTCAATCCAATCACCGATTTCTTTCACTGAGGGTCTCCAAAACATAGCCCTTGAGGTACGACGTAAAGCCCTCTTGAGCAGATACTGAGTTCAACCGGCAACGGAACCAATTTTTTGGGCTATAGGGAAGACTCAGGTTTTATACCATTAACTTCACACCAACAAAAGGCCCACAGTGTTGGCCCTTTCGGAAACAACCTCCGAACAGGTTGCAGTCTCACCTGAAACAGCTATGCGGTGCTGCAGAACCAGGTTTCTGCAAGCAAAAGAGGGATATTACTGTACCTTTAGCCTTTAACAAGTTATAATCATACAATACAGAGCTTCGACGATACTTATATAACTTCACAATTAGATAAACAATCAGTTACTTGCTTAACCCTTAATTGGGAATTCACAGCGAAGTTATTATTTAGCAGTGATCTTACTTATCAATGCATAAAGAACATAACAAAAACAACCCAAAAGAACCACAACACAAGATATAACGTGGTTCACCCCTAGTGTAGGGGTTACGTCCACAGAACTGTGTTTTATTCAACTCTTTACAAAAACCACAGTTTTGATCTGTGCACTCAGCTGCAGATCCCTTCAAGTCCTTAAAGCCGCGCACACAGCTGCAGGCCTTTACGCACACAGCTACAGATCTTCTTAATCACCCAAAAATCCTTTGCACACACAGCTGTAGAGGTCGTCCACGCACACAGCTGGGACTTAACCTTTCTTACAAACAAGCCTTAACTTCGCATCAATTCATCTTACATCAAAAGCCTAAACTGACTTCTTTACAAGAGTGCTTATTTATATAGTGCACTTATTACAAAACCATGGGCTGAAACCATGGGCACCCCGAACCGTAAACCCTGGACTTAAACCATGGGTTGATTACAAAAAGAGGACTTTGACTTAACCCTGACACCCCTAAGACTATTTTGAGTCGTAACTCTGCTTACAAGCTCCCACAAAAACCCACGGAGTTACCAAAGTTAAGGACCGTTAAGATGTGCGCCCCAACATCCACGCACATAGCTGGGACTTAACCTTTCTTACCAAACAATCCTTAGCTTCGCATCAATTCATCTTACATCAAAAGCCTAACCTGACTCTTTTACAAAAGTGCTTATTTATACAAGTGCACTTATTACAAAACCATAATCTTAAACCATGGGCACCCCAATCCCTAAAACCTGGACTTAAACCATGGTTTTATTACAAAAAGAAGGCTTTTACCCAATCCCGACACCCCTAAGACTATTTTGAGTCACAACTCCGCTTACAAGATTCCACAAAAACCACGGAGTTACCAAAACTAAGGACCGTTAGGGTGCGCGCCCCAACAAGTAGCACACACTCTTAACAACATTAGCGTAGAATGCATCTAGAAGTTAGTGTATGTATACATGATATGTATGAATGTTGTAGCATTGGCTAAAATAGTCACAAGACTATGTGACATATATTTGTCACTATTAATATGTTTTGGAAATTATGATATGTTTCTGATCATCCAAATGAAATTGACTTGTAGTGTAATCAACGAAAATATATATAATAAATAATCACTAAATAACTATTATATAATTAATAATAACTATTAAATATCAATATTAATATTAATATTAATACATATTGATATTAATAATTAATAATTAATAAATAGTTATTTGTAAACAATTCTAAAATGGTGCATCCTTCATGGATAGTATCCAAAATGCCTTTACGATTAATATATATATATGGCACTCAATTTGTAATCTTTTATCATCATTCATCTTTAATATTACTTTATATTTCAATATGGAATTATTTTCCATTGGTCGATTATTCAACTGAGTAATCATTGTGGGTTAAAATGTGAATCATGTGGGTTTAGAAGTATTTGTCTGCTACAAGTGGTATCAGAGCCTTGTTTGGTTGATCTGGGCCTTTGGCCTTAATTCTCAGACCTTGTCTAATTTTTGGCTTTTAGCTTTATTTTAGGGCTTCCCTAAAATATTGGACATTGTCCAAAAGAAAAAGAAAAAACATTAAAAAAAAAAGAAAAAAGAGAAAAAAAAGTTAAGAAAAAGAAAAGATAAAAGGAAAAGGAAAAAAAAAGAGAGAGAGTCAAAGTGAAACCACACCTTGTTTCTTAAAGTGGGTTTGAGTTTGAATATAAAAGTGCAAAATAATTACTAGTAAAAAGCAAGTGATATTTGAACTTAGGTGGGGAATGTAACACTCATTCCTCCTAACCACCCAATCTACTCACATTTTACAAAACTTAAAGGAAAAAAAAAGATAAAAAGGGTGCATAATAATTGCTACTAAAAAGCAAGTGAGATGTGAACTTAGGTGGGGAAGGTAACACTCATTCCTCCCAACAACCCAATCTACAAACATTTTTATAGACTATTGGAAAAAAAGAAGGAGATGTTGATTAAACTTCAAAGAGAACTCAAGAATATGGATTTTAATATTGAAAAGAAGCAAAATTTTCCTATCACCTTACAAAAAAATGTTGCAATATTATTTAGAATTAAAGGGACACTTGCAGGGAAGGATATCACCATTTCTATCGCACCTGCTGAAAGAAATAATTATATTAGTACTAAATTCGTGAACCATTTAGTGATTCTTGAGTCAAATATAAGGGAAGAGCTATACTTTTTGGACAAAAAAACTAACTGAAATAATTGGCTTACAAGTCAGTGTTGGAGATTATATTGTCACATTGAAATTCATTGTTAGTTCCTTATGGATCTTTGACGGTGACATAATTTCGGGTTTACCCTGGATAAAAACATTGGGGACTTTCATCTTAAATGTCGAAAAGAAGTTTCTGACATTTTCCTATAAGCGAAAGAGAATCACATTTCAAGATACTACAATGAAGTCAAAAATAGAACCTCCAAAATCTAAATAATTCCAGGAAATATCAGAGATGATTTCACAGGGTAATCAGAAGTTAGAACACAATAAGCAGAAAGAAGTTGAAAAAATTGTCGCTAGTAAGGACGAAGAAATTACTCGTTTGAAGAATCATAATCAAGACTTGATCGCACAGAGTAAGAAATTAAAAATGGAAAACAGATTGCAAGAGGAAATCCAAGAGGAATTCCACCAAAAGGAAGTGGATCTCCAAAATGATTTCAATAAGAAACTATTACAAAAATTGAAGAAAATCCTCGCTTAAAAATTTTGAATCAAGGTTTGACTGAACAAATAAAAAAATTAAAAAATAAGAAGTTAAAAAAATCCTGAGATTTATTATCAATTAGTAAATCGCAACAATCACAAACAATTAAAGTTTCTACATGGGTTCCACAAACGTCTCGAATACCTTATCGTCACCCAAATCACAGAAGTCGATACAACCAACCTCAAATTAAAGCAGAAACAATGACTAATGCAATAGAGAAGTCATCAAAGGTTCAAATTCAAACATTAGAAAAGGGAAGCAATGAAAATCTTGTCAAAGTTCAAAAGAACAATCTTATTGTCACATCGCTACAAGCATCAACATAAAATGGTTCCGAAAAACAATTACAAAAATCGTTAGAAGCACCAAAAGTTGAATTTCTAGTAAGCACTTCACAGGCAATTCAAGTTCCTTATCGCAATCCAAATCACAAGAGTCATTATGATAGACGAAAAAATCAAAAGGAAAATTACCAGTATTATTCCTACAAAGAACAAAGACAAAATCGATAACTCTCGACAATCGATCCACAAATAATTTCGTTAAAGGTATATCTCGAATGGATGAATTCACAACTGATGCAACATTTCCACACAATGTTTAAAAGAAAGTATTGTCTTATTTCATCAAATGATTCAACTACCAACACACAATGTCATGAGAAAGCGTTACGAGCTATAACAAGGGATAAAGTATTCCATAATTGCTCTTTGAGGACAAAGCAATTCTAAGGGAGAGGCAATGTAATGAACAAAAATATATATAATAAATAATCACTAAATAACTATTATATAATTAATAATAACTATTAAATATCAATATTAATTATTAATATTAATACATATTGATATTAATAATTAATAATTAATAAATAGTTATTTGTAAACCATTCTAAAATGGCGCATCCTTTCATGGATAGTATCCAAAGTGCCTTTACGATTAATATATATATGGCACTCACTTTGTAATATTTTATCATCATTCATCTTTAATATTATTTTATATTTCAATATGGAATTATTTTCCATTGGTTGATTATTCAACTGAGTAATCATTGTGGGTTAAAATGCGAATCATGTGGGTTTAAAAGTATTTGTCTGCTTCATGTAGATCCTTCCAAAGAACAAGTAACGACAGTTCATAAGAGGAACCTGAAGCTTCCCAGGTCAAAGACACAATTGTGAAAGAAAGAGTTTCAGAAGAATATAAAGTGAATGGTAGATCCACATTGAGAGATGAAGACCACCTTTGAAATGATAAATAATTCAAGATGAATAATAATATGACGATACTTCCAAATAAAGAAAGAGGCCTCAGAAAAACTCTAGTTATGTGACACTATTGAGCAACATCATTGATGCAGATCCTTCCATCTATGAAGAGGTAGACAAGAAGAAAGGGAAGGAGACTATGATCAAAGAGTACCAGTTCAAGAAGATTGATGTCTAGGATGTGGTGTTGAGACCTGAAGGGAACTCCATAGTATATATCATATGGATTTACAAGATCCAACATGTAGTATATGAAAACATCGTGGGATACAAGGAAAGATTCATAGCATGAGGCTTCTCCCAGAAAGAAGGAATAGACTATGCAGAGACATTTGCACAAGTGGCGAGTCAAGTATAAGTAGAGTAGCCACTAGGAGTTGAGACACATGACAGGAAGACTCATGTGTGAAAATTAAAGAAGGCCTTGTACGAGCTCAGAAGGCACCCATGGGATAGAACATACAATTACATAAGGAGCTTAAAGATCACCAAAGTGATGAATATCTTAACCTTTTCTACAATATTGAAGATAAAATCCTATAGAGGATGACAAGCTCACATATGGGTGCGAGAAGAACTTTTCAACAAAGTTCAAGATAGAGGATCTTGGTGTCCAGTGACCCTGTATGGATACATAGAATATTAGTAGCAAAGGAAGCTACTTGTCACTCCATTACATAATATTTTAATACATAGAGTATGAAAGGAAGAGGGAGAATGATGCTCCGCTTCAGAGGGATTGACTACAGAATATCCCAAGGTCAGACATGGTACGACAAGATGGATAGCTTACTGATGGCTCTAGGATTTACTGGGATTAAAGAGGATTCCAACCCTTACTTCAAGGTTGAATGCAAAAGACCAGTGATGCTCCTTTTATATGTCAATGACCGGTTCCTAATAGGAAAAGAGGAACTCATTAAATATGCAAGAAGGATACTTGCTGCCAAGTTCGAGATGAACGACTTAGGTATGATGCACTACTTTTTAGTCATGGAGTTGTGGCACGGTGTGGATGGAATCTCCCTTGGACAAGGGAATTATGCAGTAGAAATCCTAAAGAGGTTCAAGATGATAGACTGCAAGGACATGGCCACACCTATGGCATCGAACCTAAAGCTATTAAGTGATGCTTCATCAGATACAGTTGATGCCACTATGTATCATTAGATGATTTTTTCATTGATGTGCCTGACAAATAAAAGACCAAAAACATGCTTTGCAGTGAACGACCTAAGCTAGTTCCTAATGGATACAATACATGCTAACCTAGTTGCAAAGCATGCTGTGAGGTACCTGAAGGGTACAGTTGAGTATGGGCTCAAGTATGATACGAATTAGAAGACTAACCTGCATGGTTATGTTGATTCGGATTGGTAGCTACAGTGAGAAGAAAAGAACCTTGGGTTGCTTCTTCAGTTTGAGATCCAGTATGGGCTACTGGTTTGGCAGGATGGATTCCTGCATGGCGTGGAGTACATCTAAGGAAAAATATGTTGCCACTTGCTCGACTATTTGTGAGGTAGTATGTTTCTTTTTAAAGATACTATTTGATTTCATTGATCTGAATTGCATTTTTGTATGATGCAGAGAGGAGCAGTGGAGCTCCAATATGTGATCAAGATCGAGATCTCTCGAAAGAGAGAGTGATGAGTTCTAGAATAGCCGGTCAGACAGGTTGTCTGAGCATAAAATCCTGGTGAAGCTCGTAGGTGTTTTAGACGTAATCAGTCCTGTAGTTTGTCCTCGGATGTAATCATTCCTGACGAAGCTTGCAGGTTATCCTTGGAGGTAATCAGTCTTGATGTGATTCTATGCTAGAAATGGCCAGAGTGAAGTTTGAATACTTCAGATAAAATATTGGTGTACTTCATATTGAGGTTCCTTCCAAGGGGAAGTGATGAGTCCAAAAGACGCAAAAAAACATAAGCCTTTTTGACATGGTGGTGTTGCCTCCTTTTCACACACCTGGGTCACATGCCAGAAATCTTCAAGCCACTCAGTGTGTCCTTGGGGGAAAGTCTCGAGTCAAGGTTGTCACCTTGTTCTTGACTCCTCCGTTTAGGCTCAACTCCTAACGAAGCCAAGGGGGATAGACCCTATTAAGTTACTAAGGATGATTTCTTAGTGTGATGATGTTAAACTGAATCGGTTACATAGGAGTTTGAATATTTTAACTATAGACAATTAAAGATGACGAGATACGAAAATAAACACACGAAAGCACAAATATGATACACAATATATATATATGAAGCAAAAATGACCAGTGCCTTAAAATGGAGTCAAATCAATAAGATCAATGTGCTTGCATGTGCTTGGAGTGAATGTTTTGCGATTGCATCTTGGTATGTTTTAAGTTAAAATTGAAGTATGAGTTGATTAAATTAGGCACATGGGGGGACTCCAGATATACCCGAGAGTACTTGGAGTATGTCCAAAACTAAACCTTCACAGCTACCCGCAAGGAATATGTGGGCTGAAATGGAGTCTCTGGGGCTATTGTTCATCACGCACCCATTAGGGTGTGACAAAGATCGGTGCCCTAAGGTCACTTTTCAGAAGTTATCGCTTCCTTTGGGTATTTTTCCACCGTAGAGGTTTGATCTAGGTGTTGGATTTTCACCTGATGGTTTGTCAATTGGGGAGAGTGGGTCCTAATTATGCTAGTCACCCAAATTCTTTTGATACAGCTTGACTGATCGGATGAACCGCATCCAAGTGTAGAGCATACACACTGGAGTCTTGTAAATTTTAATAAGTTTTAAACTGAGTGTTCTTGTTTAAAAGAAAACCCTCCAAGAACCTCTTTCGATCTAAGTGGATCTCAATTGGGGAATCGAGGAGGGGTTAATTTTATAATTGCTGATAAACAAATGATAGAAAAAAGCAAACAGATACAAAATTCTCATTTCTTAATTAATCCTACCACGAATCTCTTTCCCCTTTCGGGTCAATCAGGAAATCGTGGGGTAAGTATTATGATTACTTCGAAATGTAATATATGGAGTATGGAATTAATAATGAAATATATTATACTACCCTACAAATTAGATCAATGCTAGTTAAAAAATAAATAAACAGAAAGCAACGAAAAGGACACCGACGCAAATCCCCCCAAGGGGGATGGGGAATGGGCTCGAAAGAGCCTATTCCAAAAAATGATTTTATTTATTATTGGTTAAAGAATCAGTGCAATGAAATTATTAGAAACTTCTTGGTCCTTATATAGGCTGAAACCAATATTTTACAACTTTGGAAAATATTTGAGTTTTTAATGAAAAGGGAGACCCCTGGGGGGGATTTGAACGCTCCTGAGACCACTTCAAACAGCAGCTTATTTTCCTTTGTGTCAAAAATGCTAAAATAAATTGAGAATATTAGAATAACATATGCCCAAAATTACTTTAATATTACCTTTGGATCAGCCTACTTTATCTCACAAAAAATAAAGTTAAAACTAGCTAAACAGGCAGAAAAGGAACCAAGGAAAGAAATATTTCCTTGGGATCTTGGCTTGCTGTTTGTGCAGCCAAAAAATATGCACTGATATTGCAGAATATTTAATTTTATAATAGCGAAAGGAAATCTAATGCATGTGATCTACAAATTTCCTTTAAATTTTCATGCAGAAAAGATGATTTCCCTACAGCTAGATCTAGGATGCTTATGAAACCTTTTTTAAGTGCAAGATCTAGGATATGAGCTATGAAATATCATATATATGTATACTTTACTTTGATGAAACAGATCCAAATGGAATCACAGCTATGAACTGAAAAAGTAACCGGGTAAAGTGTTGATTTTGAGGGAGGAAGAAGAGGAGAAAAGTGTTGTTTTCCTTGAAGATCCACAGTGGAGATTTCGGGTGGAATATCGAGGGACTATGCCTTTTGGAAGGTTTTGAAGAGAATGAATAAATAAACTAGATCAGCATCCTCTCCAAAGTATGAACCTGCAACTCAGGTGAAATCAAAGAACTTGCCAAGAAACTTGTGAGATCCGATTAGTACATACAAAGAGATTCAAGATAACATGCATATAAGCTTATAGGACATGCTAGATCTAGATATCTAAACATGCATAAAAGGAGAGTGACAGTCAACAAAATTATTGAACAACACCTTTCCTATCAATATTGTAATAAGCTAATTACCAATCTTAACCACAGATCTACAAGAAATTAGCAAAAAATAACCACAGATACAGGTTACCTTAGTAAAATAATGGCAATAATCATCCACACATGTAATGGCACCACACCGTATTGCCTTCAAATATTTTCTTTATTTCAAATGAAGAATTACAACAATACAATAGCAGCAGCACCTCAATCCCAATTCTAACTAGCTTGGAAGAGGAGGTTGTGCCTGGATATATACAAAATACAGGAGATCCAGCCCAGGGGGGGCACAAATCCTCATGGAATCAAATGAAATCAACTGATGGAGAGTCCATTAATGCCTGATCTGTGTCTAGCTGAGCCAGATTTGAGTCTCACTATTTGCAATTGTCAATCAGGGGACTAATCTGACTGACACCTCAACCTGTTGACTGAAGCATCCACCAAAATTCATCCAGATGAGCCAAAAATGTGTTGAGGAGAGAGGGAAGAAAAAATTCCCCATAAAGGATGCTCAAGATCAACTCTGGATCTGATTTGATTACCTCCTTCAGTCAAGGATTTGTCAGA